>JAECUM010029585.1:0-66238 GCA_016617855.1 Megalonaias nervosa
TATATATATATATATTACCTGGAAGATATCAAAATAACTTACCTGGATTGTGCACACGCAAGCTGTACGTGACCTATACTGAAGTTACCTATATGCTGGATCAAATAGGCGGAAGCCTACAAGTGTTCAGTATACTGAATAAATCACAATTGTTGTATAATTGCGTTAAATGCAGTGTGTGGAATTATTTTAGTTTCCAGACACTGTATAAAATATACTGTATAAAACATCTGCATTTAACGATCGCACATACATTCGGGAGGTTAAAGTACACGTAGGTCTATTATATACTCCTGTATTATACCTGTTAGAGCTAAACATAACTTACCTGGATGTGTGCACGCAATGGAGAAATAGTAAAAAAATAGCGGCAGTCATTATATATTACGCACTTACAAGCAGGGCAACTGCTTAATTACTCTTGCGGAGAAAGCGTTGCTTGACAGAAGTTATCTCCTTAACTAATACAATAGGGAGATAGTGAAATGTTATTTTTGGGTTATATTTTTTGAATACGCCGATTTTTACATTTTATCCGCGATACGTTATACAGATGGTGTGACAATATCAAAATATTTTCAAGCTGCATTCATTACTTGAAATATTATTTCTTCTCCAGTTTCCACATTCACGGATTTAACCACCCTTGCTCGTTTATCGTGCTTACCAGTACAGCCAAACTTGCTATTTTGACTCTATGTAATACCTCGTAAATTTCCCAAAGAATTATCAAGTTTACTGCCGTTGATGTGATTAATCACAAGTCCGTCTTCGATTATTCCATGAAAACATTCGAAGATAAATTTATGAGATAAATATCTTTATTTTCCAACACTAAATCTGAGATAACCGGTATTATCAACAACACCAGCTGGTTTTTCCGTCGACAGTTTCTGATGATAGCATCACGAGATGCCTCGTAATTCTTGATGGTGGGATGCTTTACAAATTCATTTTGTTCCATTTATATAATTATTTGTCTAAATTATTATTTTATTGTTGAGGTTTTTATCGGAGATTTGATGCCATCGGTATTACTTTTTTATCATAATATCATTTCAGCTCTCTGTATTTTTTACCATCGCATTGCACACAACTGCGTTTTTCCTCTGACCCCAACACCACATTTCAAACATGGTGTTCGTCCTAGACTTCCTCTACGAACACTTTCCATGTAACATCCACAGAATTCATTTAGGCAAACCCTGCTACAAGGAACTGAAGAACTGATCATAAGCCACTTACACTTATTCTTTGCTTCAATCATTATATATAATTAATCTTCAATTTAAATATATATTTGCCTTAATTATAATATGAAGGAATTTACGAGATTATCTGCGATTAAGCCCTTTAAATCCAGATTCGATCTCGACATAATAACCCCTCAATTGCCAAAGCGAACATTGGTTTATTTAGCAAATAAAACTTTAAACAATCGTATCGGTGAAGCCAAGAGAGAATTTCGCGATGATGGTGCAGTTCATGTGTGGTCAAGATTCAGAATTGTACTCGACACCGCCGGTGTTGTCGATGCTACAACGAATGACAAGCGAACAGCGACAATTATTAATTATCTCGACATTGCATGAAAATATATTTTTAGATTAAAATGTATAGTAGCTACCGACGATGACACATGGATTATCCGTGACAAATGTGATCCTGTTCGCCTGACTTCTCGTCAGGGCCACACTGGAAATATTGTCACGTTAAATAAAAATTCAAAACCAGGAATACTGACTGGAATTGACAGACCTTATTATGAACAAGCATATCTTGTAACGGCAGTTGTTCATGCGATATATCCACTGAATGATAAACATAACGTCGATACTCTTTTACCGATGAAACGGTTTAACAGATCTAAGGCGTAAAAAATAAATGCGTGGGCATAAACAGTTAAAGATACTGGAGCGTTTATGAAAGATGTTACTGAACTCTTAAAAAAATTAAGATTTCTAATAAGAGTGAAGACATAAACGGTGAGATTTTTTACGCATCGAAATATAAGAAAAATGGAGCTTCGATATAGATTATTGATCATAATGCACATGCGTGGACTTCGGACATAACAATAGTTCTACAAAATCGAACTGATGAAATTCTATAGCGGCGATATGTTTAATTTTATCAGAAATATCAGCAAGAGTGACCCTGTATCCGTTTGGTTGGTTCAGAGTTCAGAATCTGTGAGCTATGATCAGTTTGTATGGCCTAATGGAGATATTTATCGTGCAGAATCTCTCCAGGACGAAATGAAAAATCTTAAGTTTAACTACAGGAACATCGATGAAATCGGCGGTGATGGCGGTGATGAAATCACTGTCGAACGATTACTCAGTAATTGTTTTACCGTTCCGTCAGTCGCTGAATATGCTGCTCAGAAGAAAACTTCATGGAAACCAACATGATTTTCTTGAAGATATCCAACGCAGTTGTATCGAATACGTACATGGCGGATTATGGAATGCTAAATACGATTATAAAGATGTTATATCAGTTGATATGGTTGCTTGGTATCCTGGAAGTTTTCTTGGATACGGAGAATGTTCTCAGTATTTCAAAGGATTTGGACACCCAACACACGAGATGACCAGAGTCGCGATATACGGACCCTTACCAAATTTTGAGATGACCGGATTTGCCTGTATTGAATCATTCGAGTTTTAGGCTGCAATAGTTTTAGTGTGTTATATGCTTGACATGGGAATTTTGGTGTCATCGACATTCAGTGAAGCAATTTTATAATATGGTCTGCAGAAACAAGTTTGGTTACCACAGCAGAAGAAATACTCTGATGATGAAAATCCTGATATAACTGATTTTGAGAATAAACTCGCAAAAGATCTCGGCAGAAAAATGATTGGTAACTTTACGCAGGGAGGATCGTATGATCACAAACGAAAATGTTGTAGACTAATCATCGATGATGCTGAACTCGATTTTATAATTGCCGATTCAACCGAAAGAAACATTTTTATAAGACGAGGAAATGCTTATTTATCTGATGGAACTAAATTAGGCACAATCGTGAGCTACACTGAAGGTGAATCACCACAGTTCACTCATTTAAGATCTTCGATGCTTGCGTATTTTTCGATAAATTTATTATTAAATAGATTTTCTGACACCGCAGTTAGAGTTGTAAAAGATTCATTTTATATCAATAAAAAATACACAGAATCACTGAGACAGTTAAAAATTGGACATGACGCGTCTTGGGGCGAATGGAGAATAAAACGAGAAAAGAAACTGTTAATTATTCTGAATCTGCCGATTACATTTCCGAGTATAATTATTGTAAAAATAATCATTTATCGGCATTATCATCGGCTCCATCGGTATATGATCCCGTGGCCAGACATAAGACTGTTTATCTCAATGGACCTGGAGGTTCTGGTAAAACAACACTTGCGATTGAATAATTTCGGAATTTTGATATGGTTGTTTTGACATCCATACATAGACTCGTCAGAGAAATGAGCGAACGAGGGGTTGATTCCTGCAAGTATCATAGTTTCTTTCGATGGAAAGGAGATGAATGGACTTCACGACCAATGGGTGAGAAATATATTCCTTAGATTATTATCTGGGATGAAATATGTATGGTATCGTTGGAAGTATTAAAAATATTTCTTGATTGGTTGTTAACGAGAAATACTGCTGTTATCATGTGTGGTGATCATGGTCAATCACCGCCCGTTGTTGAATCATCTCCACACGAATGGCTGAAAAAGCCAGATAAGATTCAATATGAAATAATGCGTGAATTATTTCCAGAGACTACGATGAATGATTTTGGAATTTATGGAAGCCTGCTGATTTGATAGTTGCAAGTAGGAAGATAATTCGTGATACACTTCAGCAAGAATTATTTCTGTTACATAAAGAAAAGATTACAGATTTACCTGTGCCATTGTGTTATCGCCCAGCAGATACACGAAAACAAAATATTAAGGTTGATATTCCAAGAACGAATGAGAAGACAAATCTCATTGGACGCTAGGATACGCTATAACGATTCACTCATCGCAGGGTTTAACTATTTCCGACACAAATATCTGGATTGTTGATGATAGGATCGAATGGTGGAATTTAGATTATCTGGCAGAGTCGAGAGTCAGAAGAATGTCTCAGCTACGAAGGGTTGTAATGGATCGTGTGGTGGTCCCTGAAATTATCACTAAGGATACTGAAGTTGTCAAGAAGAAATTAAATGGTTATCGGCAATCTGACCAAAACAAAATGTGATTTTGACCTCGATATTGAGTTTATTATGACACTGAAACGACAGAATAATAATTGTGCTGTAACACATTAATATTGTGGCAGTATTCGAATAATAGTCCAAGACAATTCACCGTGGATAGAATTAATAGTAATCTCGGTCACACACGTGAAAATGTGATATTGAGTTGTCTTGAGTGCAATCGACGTACGGGTGCTAGTGTTCTGCTTTTACAGAAGTGAAGTCGGTGGTAATTGTGTATCTTTAGGAATTACTCGTAACTGTTCGCGTACAAATCCACGCTGAGAAGCAGTTGAATCTAGTCTGTAGATTGCGGGTCTACCCGTGGATCTTACCACGCTGGAAATTTTATGTGTGGTCACACTTCAAATAGGATCAGTTGCTCTTTTTTACCACCTTCAAGTTCACCAGGTTCATATAAATATCTTACAGTTACATAACCTAATACTGGTTGTTTTGAAGACTAGACACCTCGCTGTATTGGCATATGTTTTTGTGATCGTATTAATGGATTTCATAGACGTCGCACGAGTAATTTCATTACTTAACGCAGCTATCATACTTGGTAGTCTTGCAACCCATTCACGAGATCATTTATCCTCCTGAACATTCTTCAGGGACTTAAGGTCAGTGGATATTTCCTTTGCATATTGATATCTAAATAATCCCTCAGCATGTGTTCGATTAAATCGTTCAACGATTGCCTGGTTGCGATTAATTGCGGTATGTCCTCGTCAGATTTTGACGTTATGTTTTTTCATCAGACATGATGCTGCATAACGAAATTCTTTGCCAGGATTAACCTGTAGTAGCTGTGGCCATCGTAGACCACCTTATGGTCCGGATCCTCGTTGATAAATTCGTTCAAAAGCAGAAGCAACTTCAGTTGCTGTTTTTGTTGATACTGGTTCTGCTTCTTTATATCTACTTGAAATGTCAACGACAGTTAACGCGTGTTTGTATGTGCGTGATTGACTTCTACCAAATTTAATAGCATCATGTGGTAAAAATAAAATGTGTGCCTGATGAACGTCATTGGGAGTGTTCACATCAAAATGTGCGTACTGAATTTTGTAGGTGGTGGTAGATAAATTTGCCATATTGCCTGTCGTGCTAACCAATTTGCAGAAACAGAATGTTTGACATCTGCTGTTTCAGCAAGTTTACTAATCGCTACTTTGCCCCTCCAATATCCTCTTGGGCTATAATAATCGATTCCATTGTAATAGTTATCTATGATTAATTACCAGCCCCTAGCATTAGATTACCTTTCATCGCAGAGTTTACTAGGAAGCTAGCAAGTTTTTCTCTGAGAGATTTATATTTTATGGAATTTAACGAGTGAATAAACTTCAAATCTGCAATATGTCGTTGTTGTAAATCTTTATTTTTATATGCAACATCATGAACATGGCATGCTTGATCAATCGCAGTTATTGGATACTCTCCGGGTCTTGGTTGGTCTCGTTCGTCAAGTCGGATATCAAGTCTGGTTCCAGGACCACAATAATTATATCCAGGAAGATATTTTTCACCTGGGTACTTAGCCCATGGAGTCCTTGGTAATTTTCCCAGTGAGGCAGCAATATCACCACCTCTAACATCCGTCAGGCGATACGAAATAAATCTGTATTTGCTTGTACCACATTTTACACACTTGCCTGTAAGCGCACGTCTTTTATTTTTTGTTATTATCGTTGTTAATCCACTGCTTGGGGTGGATGCTCTGCATCGAACACAATATAAATTCATATTATTTATTATATTTGTGCAACAAGGACGTCATTGATTTCTCAGCTGCACGAAAGCAAGAGCCAATCAAGCATCAGACAGCTCTTCCAAATTCTATCGGAGCAATTATAATAGGTCCATCTGGGTCTGGTAAGACGCAATTGTTGCTTAATCTGATAAAGAGATGGCTAAAGTGGGATAAGTTGTATTTAGTGGCACCATCCGCAGATGATCAGCGATGCTACGATGTGCTAAAAGATTTTAATGAAGAAGCAAAGTCATTGGATGAAGATGAAGATGATAGTGATATTGTTGATTTTATCACCGATATTGATGAAGCTCCATCTGTGGATCATCTCGACGGACGTATTAATAATCTCGTAGTATACGACGATGTGATGCTGGACAAACAATCAAATCCAGCTGGGATATTTTACAGGGGTAGACACAAAATTATACTCAGCGATATACACAAATACCTAAAGTGATCGGAGATAACTGCAATATTTTAGTTGTGTTTAATGGAGTCGATACACATACTCTGCGAAACATTCATCAGACTTGGTGTTCAGGCGATATGGATATTATTAAATTTAAAAACTTCTTTGAAACGCGCAAGCTACCCCACACGGATTTATCACGATAAATTGACATGATCCTCGGTCGCGATATCGTGTAGGTCTCGATAAAATTTTTGATTGAGAAACTCAGCAGCAGGGAAGGCGATGACATCGAGTGAATTAGAGGTTTCATAAACAAACACGCCATAAAAAACGGAAACATAAATGTCAAAATATAAAGTAGCAAAAATAAGCTAAACCAAACAGAAACGTTTCGGGTCAGTTAAAGACTTCGGTTTGATGTTACTGACATTTGTATTTTCATCTCCGTAGGAAGCTTTATTTTCGCGAAATAATTCTCCTAAAAATGTTGTAGGATTCGCCCCCTCCTCCCTGCTGCTGCATTTTATTAACGGATCAATTTGATATCTGGTTCCCTATTCTTTAGCTTGAAGTTTTACCTTTTGTTCCATTCACATTATTATCTCATCATTGACTAATTGTTTAGCAAGCGACTATGGTATTTGATACTGCAGCTTTACTCGTTCTACTGTTTAAGTGTTTGGTTGCAGTTTTTCAAAATCATACTAACAGAAATGTTTATATTTTTGTTTACTCATTTACCTTTTTTAACGTTTTCATAGATATCTATATTTATTTATCATTGAAATCTAAGTATTTTGTTGAATTCATATACTATGTTGTAGTAAATTTGTTGATCAACCTCCGGCTCAAATAGTTTGTGCATGGAGTGGAGAAAATAGTGCATATAACAATGTTGTCGCATCGTATATTTTAGATCAGTATTTTAGGTCTCTATCTCAGAGAGGATTGAAACGATGCCAATGTAAATTCATCCTCTCGTAGTTACTTATTTGTCACAGATGTAATCACTAGAAGAAAACAGAGTCAGCATTCCACCTGGCATATTTGTATTCAGTAAGCTAAGGCTACGACTGAGGAAATCACCAGTTCAGTGCTCTAGAATGCTTAAACATATTACATTTTTAAATTTTGCTTTGACAAAGATCTTCCTATTACATGTATGCCATGTTCGACTTAGGGCCTTGCTGTAACCATTGCCTTACTATAGTCCCCTACATACGAACTACCATAGTTAACAAAGTTGAACTCGAGAGCTTTTAGCATTTTGAGCCATAGCTGTTTTTGTCTGCATCGCTTATACAACGATTTTCAAAGCAGTGCGTCTATGCAAAGATTCGGTGTATTGCAAGAGTTCTGTTTTGTCATATAATGATTTAAACATTAAACAGTTAAGCTGTTTGGGCCATTTTAAACATTTGTTTTACAATCACAAGATAATTGACGATAGAAATATATGTATTTGTTTTAAGGTGATTTTGGAATAAAGTGAAGAATACGACCATTCTTCAGTCTTGGGAAGAGAATAAACATCAACGTGCTACTAGTGAAATTGCTGTTCTTCTTTACAATATCGAGCTTAATAATATATATTCTTACAACTATTAGAAATCCCGATGAATTTGATGGTTGCACGACTAAAAGGTCATATTCTATGCAAACGGTTTGATTATCTTGCCAGACGAATGACGAGAAAGAAGTTCAAACTGATTAATTTGTGGACAGAGTACGATCACGACAAATTTGAATATCGTAATAATATTGAAAAGAATTTTCAAAAATGTTCTTTTTACTGCTCTGTGACTGATAACCCACAACTTTTGTTTGGAAGTGATGCTGTGTTCTTTCTGCTGACTGATATATGGATCCTTAATTGGAAAATAGGGAAAAAGGAGCTTCGTAGTGAGTCACATCCATATCAAGTATGGATAATTCACAATTCTGAAAGTCCATTTTACCTTTTTGGTGACACAAATATATCTGAAGAAATATTCAACTGGACAATGTGGTATTAAAATGTGCACTTAGGATAAAACTGTGAGAGAATATAACAATCTCATATAAAGACTTAGAAACTGACATCTCAATTGTCTCCAAAATATCCAATGAAGTCTGACAACAATATAAATGTCGTGCATATTCCGTTTATCGTTTGAGCTTTGACAAGAGGCTTGTATCGTAAAAGAGTTAGTATGTAAGACATCACATATCCGTGGACCACCCACCAGAGTAAGATAATAGCAACCTATGCAGAGATCTACATATTCATATATTTAAATAATTTTAAATATAGGCGATGCAAATAACATAAGCTGTACAAAATGCTAAGAAAGCATGTAAAATCTTACTTTTGCAGGAATGGAACGATTGGTGCAGCGAGAAAACGTAAACAAAGTTGGACTTAGCGAAGTGCTTCCATTTAATCCAAAACGTGTAGTTTTGCTAACTATTCCTGAATCTGGAGAAACTTTATACATATATGGCGTCGACGATGTTGATGCAAAACTTACAACGATATATAGCCGACAGTTTAAGATACTTAAGCCTCTATAGGCCTCCAATGACATCACGGTAAAATATTCTTGTTTAAACTATAAAATAATGGTAATGTTGATAATTTGAAAGCATATGTGCAATTTAATACGTGTAATTACAACATATCTATGATCTAATATTATTTGCTAAAGCTTCCTATAACTTTAAACTATTGCAACAGTTGATTCCTCGGTATTAAATTTTATATGACCTTCCTCTCGTACGCGTTATTTCGCTTCTAAAATGTCATGACATTCAGGCATGGTTTGCTTTATGATTTGGCAAATGACATCCATACCATAATAAACTTACCGAAGACACAATAAATAATGTTTATTATTTCATTTCTCGATGAACACATGCAGATCAGTTGATTAATATCATAGGAGCTACTTCACATCCAACTTAAACAGAGTTTGCAGAGTCACGTTAGATTAGAGTCTGTAATACAGCATAAATTAGTGAATCCTAGCGTACAGTTTCAAGCAGTCTTGTTTGCGGGTAAGTATTTGAAAATGGATTTGAACAAATAGCATAATAATTTCTTTTGATATTTGATCAAGATTTCATTTGAACAAAAGTTAGTGGGCAGTAGTTGAATGTATATGTCAAGTTGATTACAATACCAGGAGACAAATGATGTTTTGAATGTTTGTGACTTGCAATGCTGATGAAAAATAGAAAGTGATTTCTGTGACTCCAGGACCGGATGTTTGTACCGGGTAGTTTCTTACGTATGACTTTCGATAATAATATGATCAGATGGAGGACTCATTTATGTGTTCTGGCATACATATACTATCTGCTTAATTCCAAGGCCATCATCATTCATTGTTTGGATTATGTGTACAATTCCTTGGCCACCATGATTCATTGCTTCGATAACAGTTGCTCGCTCTAGGACAATGTGGTGCGTACTTTGTTTCAAACCCAGCATATTTGCAAATGTCAGATATACAACGTGAGAACTGATGGCTTATACTGACTTCACAGTGAACGAGGCTTCAGAAACTAATGGGATTACTAAGGAAGCCATGTCAATGTCACAAAATATAACAGGTGATTCTTTGTGACATTTATTTAAAAATATTTTCTATGACTCAACTCAAATATCTTCCTGAGCTGTATACGATCTTCTGTCAGAAACTTTATTCATATGATCTTAGCCACCCACCCACCCCTATGGTTATTTTCCTTTATTTCCTGATTGAGTACTACATATTCCGAGTCAGGCTCATCAATCGTGAAGAAAAGAAAAATAATTCTGTGTCGTCTGATGATGAAATTCAAAAGTAATAAAACGTTAGGAACTGCAAAGAAGTTGAATCCAACACGTGACTGGGCGTATAGTTTGAAGTATCTCTTAGTTCGAAGCGTTCTCCCTTAGGAACTCAAATTGGACTGAATTAAAGTACGTATTAGTCAGTGGAGACAACAACTGACGCAATTGACCGTAAGCAAAATGTATGAAATCTACTCAGGTCGGTCAAAATGACCTAAAGTTGACCGATAAGGGCCAGTATATATAATTTGCCATTTGTTCTTATTGCCGACGTTTACTTAGAGGTATTGCACCCATTAGTTAAAATGCATACCGGCTTCTTTGTTATTTGATGCCTTTGATCCTTCAATACCTTTGGTTATCGAGGTCTTGTTTGCGGATATGTTGGATCTATACGCATCCTTTTGGAATGAAATATTAACAGCAATATTGATAGTTTACGACCTTGTACTTCAGACCATTTGGGTCAGGGCGAAAGCACATGAGTCGGCATCGCTTCCTTTGAAGGCTCTCAAATGTAGGTTAATTAGTGTCACATTTTTGGCTGTTATTGAAACGAATTGTATTACGGGATGTATTGGCAATAGGATTCGTTTTGATCTCGAATGTTGCAAAGAGAGCAAGAAACCAATCATTTCAGTGGTGTTTCCATGTTTGCATATTTTGGGGTTTGTTCATCTTTTTGTCCAACGACGGACCAAATACAGCTAACGTGATTCAGTCAAACTTAAGTACACGGTCTTTAAACAGGCACTGGCAGCGCTGGGTCCACTGGAGACAATGGCTCCGAGCCGACAGAAGTGTGACTATTAAATAAGCCAGAACCACATTAACTCATAAGTGCGTGTCGTCGTTTATGCGGTATATCTAATTTCAAGAAAGACTCGAACATATCAACAAATATTAATTTTTCGTCTAACATACGTGCAGAGAGCTCATGGTAGCTGACTTCATGTAATCTGCACCAGGGTGAGTTTCCAAGAAAACTGTATGTATGTCCCTTAAGGTCTCACCATCGGCATGAATAACCTGAAGCAGTGTCTGTTGTTTTTTTTTTCCCCTTGACAATATTGTCAGCTCTGATTATCTGATTAAGGTAGACATAAAACCCCCTTTTAATAGTAGGGGGATCTGGTGCTGTGTCAGTGTTTTCGGTGAAGATATCATCTGGGGTAAAACCCGAAATGGTGGGGATGGGGATCATTTGGGACATCAAATCACAAGGTCGACATGCTGGGTTGCCTCTTTGTAATCAACAATAACGTCAAACTGAATCACTTTTTGAGCATACATATGCTACAAAACCCCTAAGGAATTGTGTAGATTGCCGCTTAAAGACGTAGAACTACTTTCAGTTTGTTGTTATCAAGCTCATTTGAAATGTTGCATAACACTATTACCTGTTCTAGAACGAAATATCCACATAAAGAAATCAAAATATCCACATAAAGAAATCAAATTTCCTCTCACGGCTCTTACAGAACTGGAAAATAATTGAAAAATATCCACATAAATAAATCAAATTTCCTCTCACGGCTCTTACAGAACTGGAACATAACTGAAGAATGATAACGCGGTGCTTTAATTCTTTTATATAGCCACTCTCTGTGTATCAAGTAAAACATATCTGAATAACTAGGAAAGATTCCTGAACATTTAAATCATTTTTTTGTGAAAAGACTATATACTATATACTATAAGTTATTTTTAATTCATTCGCTTTGATTTTATCTTTTAGGGAAATAATTTTATAGTCCAAATAGTCCTAACAGTTTTATCACAAGCCCAAAAGTATAGAGTATTCCAAAATGAATTCCGGTTGTGTTCCGAATGAATTTCAATCTTAAATTTGCTGATGAACCAATAGCCTGGAAAAGTGTTGATGTGATAGGAGAGCATCTGTATTCTGGAGATATCATGAGCGCCCTAGCTGTTGATTGGCGCAATGACTAAAGAATGTCTGATCATGACCGTTAACATATTTCACAACAAATGATTTAAATGTTCAGAAATCTTTCCTAGTTACTCGAGTCATCGCTAATTATGATTTCCGCTATTACATTTTTGAAGTTTGGTAGAAGATTGTTGTTTTCTATATTTTTCACTCCAAAGAAATAGTGTTTTTCTTATATAATGAATATTAAGTTCATGTAAAATTAACGTTGTTCTTCATTGAATATTGTTATTTTCTTGAATGAATTCCGTAATGAGGGTAATATATCCCGAGGTGGGTTTCCGCAGAATTCTGATGGAATTCCGCAGAATTCTGTGCGCCTTACGGGATTTCATAAAATAAATAAATCAGAGGCTTGGAGGAATAGGGAGCACCATCCAATGTTTTTTTCTTAAGGATGTTTTTTTTGGGTCAAAATCAAATTTATAGGTACATATATAGAGGATCTCAAATGGGTCATGATTTAATATTGAATTTATGAAACGAGTTGAATAAGATCCAGGCTCTCAAACGCTGGACATTATTCAATGAGTTTCATAAATTTAATATTAAATCATTACCCATTTGATATTCATTTTAGCACATAGTATCTATTTCAGTGGAAATTATTTAGATGAACAGAAGAACGAATAAGTTCGTTCATTCTGACAGGCGTTGTACCTTTCATTTGTTGTGCGCAAAAATAGTCCCAACCAAAGTTGAACTAGTATTAACATTTAAAAGTAACTCATACTTTCTTGCAAACTATAAATCAAAGAGCAAGCGTCCTTCCGAATAAACAGAACATTTTACACAGACAAAATCATTTTTCAACACAGAATGTCGAATGTGTCTGATGTCGAAGAAGGTTTACAGGATACAGAAATTCCCATATTTGCTGTAATGTATTTGTGACAGGATATCTACACAGTTTGATTTGGAACACTAGACTACAGAATATGCAAACAAACTTTATTTTTATTCAGAATTGCATCACATATTTACCGAATAAAGATACAATGGTTGGACAAAATTCTCTCAGTTTGGAGACCGGTTTATGTCCACATTCTTCTGTGGACAGAGGTGAGTTTATTTACTCATCTAAGTTAACATTTATTTATTTTGCATATAGGGTGGATTCCATGGTATAGATATACAGCCTCCTTCAACCCCCACCCCACACAAGCAATACTCATAGTTTTACTTGTTCTTGTTATTGTTTTTGTCTTGCGGTTTTATCCATTTTCCATGGTATTATATGCTATACATGACATAACAAACCCTTGTGGGGGTAAATTAACCATATTGAAGCAGACAAGAACATTTTTCCATAATTCCTTTTTGCTAGTCGATTCGAAAAATGGCTGCCAAAAATGTTCATCGAAAGCAAAACATTCCAGAACGCGGGGTTAAAACAGTTTACTCACGATCACAGCCAGTCGGTAAAGAGAATACTGCGCAATAAATTCATTGGCGTATTTGGACAATCATAATCACACAAAGTGATATTTTAACGTGTGGTAATATCAAAAATTTGAAACTGCAAATAATATAGGAATAATATACCTATTATGCGATAAATTAAATTTATTATTTTTTCAACTTGTAGGAAATAAAACTAGTTCGATTACAGTCTATTTCAGATAAGGTGGTTCCATATTGTTCAAACCATTTCATAATTTAATAAATATAATAGTTATATATAAATTATTTCCTTAACATTATAAGCATTTAGCTTTAATTTTCTTATAGCAAGGATTGAAATTAAGTTGAATTAGGTTTAGTGAACTGAAATATGCATTCCAATTCCATCGTTCTATTTGTTTCACCTGGAGGAATTGATGTTTTAGTCATCACTCAAATCTTTTTTCTTCCTTACACTGTGATATTCACCACTTGCAGTATAATCAAATGAGATCATAGTTTAAATTATTTTAATTCTTAAATATATTGTTTAGTTATATGTTTACATATTGTATTGCACATCGTTATTACATTCTTTATGCAATAAATTTAGGAACCTACAATCTTTGGTAATTCAATTGATTTTAAGATATGCATCGAAACACATTTATTTATAAACAATACAATTTCTGATAATTAAATGCTTCCACAATTTTGACAGTCACATATACACAAGCTACAGTATGAGCAAATAATCAGGAGTTTGTTCGCAGCACATGAACCTATATGCAGGATTTTCAATGAGTTCAAAAGCATCAATTAGATTCAAATTAGGGTGACTAGGACAGGGACTACTCCGACCAATTTACGAGCTGATTTGGACCATGTGAATGAAAAATATTATTCAGTTTCTTCTTAGATGTTACCTAACTTTAACAATTGTATGAAACATGATATTTTACGTTATTTTACGTTATATTCAGAATTTTATATGAAATAATGACGTAGTGCTGTACAATAATTACCATTATTAGCTCAATGATAATTGGATTTAACACATCATATAGTCAAAGAGTGTGTTTTGTGTTTAACAACCATTAGATATATTAACAAACGTCAACTGTAATTAATGGGAGATAATCGAATTTTCCAGATACAGTTCACCTCACAAGAGCTTCTGCACTCTATTTGCCTGCATGACCATTATCAAATTCCATTTAACGACGACAGCCTGGCAGACGTGTACAATAATTATCCCATCCAACAACCCGACACAATTAATAATTGTGTGCAACTATCAGGTCGTTTTCTGTTTCTTGACATACCATTCTAAGCATTCACATTACGTTTCATATTGCAAAGGTTATAATTAAGTTCAATTGACAATATGAAGGTTTAGTGAACTTAAATTTGTATTATAATTCCATCATTATATCTATTTCAACTGGTATAATTGGCATTTTAATTATCAAATAAAAGCTTTTTTCTTGTTACTTGTACTGTGATATTTATTACTTGCTAGTATAATCAAATGAGATTAAATTCTTTATGCAATAAAGTGACGAACTTAAAATCAGAGATTGGTTATTCAGTTAATTTTAATATATCATACAATAACACACATTTATTTGTAAGCGATACCGTTACTGATAAATATATCCAACCACAATTTTGACAGTCACATATCCACACGCAAGACGAAGGACGTCACACTATTATCAAATAATATGAGAAAATAATCAGGAATTTATTTTTAGCACATGCTCCTATATGCGTGATTTTCAATTACTTCATACGAAGCGATTATATTCAAATTAGGCTGCCAAGGGAAAGGGTTTCCGACCATATTACGAGCTGATTCGAACCATGTGAACGACAAATATTATTCTCTTCTTTCTTAAATGTTACCTAGCATTTGTAATTGCTTTAAATATGATATTTTTCATTCATTCACAGGTACGTTGAGCAGTTCAGATTTTATATGAAATAATGACGTAGTGCTTTACAATAATTACCATTATCAGCTCAGTGATAACTGGATTTAACACATACTACAGTCAAATTGTAGGTTGTTTTTTTTTAAGAACCATTAAATGTATTAATAAAGTCAAGTATTGCTGACGGGAGATAATCCAATTTTCCAGTTACAGTCTACCTCACAAGAGTTGCTGCACTCTATTTTCCAGTATGAAAATAACTTTGATCAATTTCTGGTTAACTAAGAGAGCCTGGCAGACATGTAAAATAATTTTCCCATTCAACAACCCGACACAGTCAAAAACCGTGTGCTGCTATCAGGTAATGTTCACTTTGATGGCTTACCATTGTAGGCAATCGTAGAGATGAGAAAAAAAATGTACGATCACAATGAAATGGCAACAATGGCGAAGATAACATTAAATAATCTTAATATGTGTCAATATTGTCTTCTACTTAGCATCTTTGTACATTTTTCTTAAACCTCCTTGGCCATAACAACGATGCAGATTTCTGAAAATCATGCAAACGGCAAGTGATGCATTTATGATAGGGTTAGAAACGTTTAATACTGTTTTGTTAACAAAATTACGTAAATGTTAGTGTACCAAAATATAATTTTGTATTTTCTTAGAAATATATTGCTGTCAATATATTAGATTACTTTGTTTTCTTCATTCAATACTGCAAATAACGAAAGAACGAATAATGAAGATGTCCTTAAATTCAACAACTAAATTGATCATTATTTCATTAATGGGAATGTATAGGGAAAACAAAAGGCGAAGTGGACGGAAATAAGAAGTCAGCTATATGATTCATTAGACAGTCAACAACAAACAAGTTGCATCACGGGTTTCAAATTCATTGACATTATCAAATAATAAAGATATTTTGAATGAGTATAAAAGTTTACTAGGCACTTTGACGTTTTTTGGTCATTGTTATGAATAATGTGTATATTTAAGGGATTTAGACAAGCTGGAAGCATTTTCTTTAATGGTAGCAAAGCGTAACATAACTATCAAAAACATGTCTGAAAATTGCGTCATCAGTTACATGTTAACACGTGATATCAGCAAAATAAAATGACCGTTCCGAAATAAATTATGCTTTGAAACTGACGTCAGGACGATACGTTGAGCTGTACAAAATTTTATTTGAAATAATGACGTAATGCTGGTACAAAAATTACAATTGTCAGCTCAATGATAACTGGATTGACACATCATATAGTCACATTGTGTGTTGTATTTTTGACAACCGTTTGTATTAATAAAGGTCAACTGCAGTTATTAGGAGATACTCCAATTTTGCAATTACATTCTATTTTATAAGAATTTCTGCACTCTATTTTCTTACATTAAAGATGACCTTGATCAATTTCTTGGTAACGACGACAGTCTGGCAGACATGTAAAATAATTTTCCCATCCAACATCCCGACCCAATTAATAATTGTGTGCTACTATCAGGTCGTTTTCTGTTTGATGGCTTACCATTTTAAGCATGCGCCCTCAATTCTCATATAGCAAGAATTCAAATTAAATTGATTTAACAACATGAAGGTTTAGTGACCTGCAATTGGCATTAGAATTCCATCTTTCTATTTATTTTAACTTGTGTGATTGGCATCTTAGTTACTAATCAAAAGCTTTTTTCTCTTTTCTATTACCGTGATATTCACTACTTGCTAGTATAATCAAATGAGGTATTAATTTATGTTACTTTAGTTCTTAAATATATTGTTTACCGTTACCGTGATTAAATTATTTATGCAATTAAAAATGACCTCGATCAGTTTCTGGTTAACAACGACGGTCTGGCAGACGGGTAAAATAATTTCCTATCCAATAACCCGACACAATTAATAACTTGCTTCTATCAGATCGTTTTCTGTTCGATGGCTTACGATTATAAGCATACTCCTTTAATTTTCATATGGCAAGGGTTGAATTTAAATTCATTTGACAAAGTGAAGGTTTAGTGAACTTTAACATGTATTATAATTCCATCATTCGGGTTTAATTGACATTTTAGTTGTAAATGAATAGCTTCTTTTATTGTTTCTTTAACTGTAATATTCACTACTTGCTAGTATAATCAAATAAAATATTAATTTATGTTATTTTAATTCTGAAATATATTGTTTACCGTAGACCGTGATTAAATTCTTTATGCAAATAAAGTGAGGAACCTAAAATCAGAGTTTGGTTATTCAATTAATTGTAAGATCTATAAACACTAACATACATTTATTTGTAAGCAACACAATTACTGCTAATTACAACCAACCACAAGTTTGAGTCACATATACACATGCTACCAAAGAACCTCACACTATTACCAGAGAACATAAGAAAATAATCAAGAGTTTGTTTTGAGCACATGCTACTATCTGCGTGATTTTCAACTGGTTCGTAAGCATGAATTAGATTTAAATCAGGCTGCTATGGACAAGGGTTATTCTGATAAAATTACGAGCTGTTTCGGACCATGTGACTGACAAATATTATTCATTTCCATCTTAGATGTAACCTAGCAATTACAATTGTTTGAAATATGAAAATTTTACGTTAATTCAGGTACTTTGAGATGTTTAGAATTTTACATGAAACAATGACGCAGTGCTGTACAATAATTACAATTATCATCTCAATGATAGCTGGATTTAACACATCACATAATCAAAGTGTGTTTTGTGTTTTTATCAATCATTAAATGTATTAGTAAAAATCAACTGTAGTTAATGGGAGATAATCCAGTTTTCCAGTTACAGTCTACCTCACAAGAGTTGCTGCACTCAATTTGCCTGCATTAAAGATGACCTTGATCAATTCTGATTAACGATGACAGCCTGGCAGACGGTTAAAAAAATTGTCCCATTAAACAAGCCGACACAATTAATAGTTATGTGCTATTATCAGGTCGTTTTCTGTTTAATAGCTTAACGTTATAAATATGTACCTTTGATTTATTATAGCAAGGGTTCCAGTTTAGTTGAATTGACGATATGAAGGTTTAGTGAACTGAAATTTGTATTATAATCCCATAACTTTATATATTGCAACTGGTGCAATTAGCATTTAAGTTATCAATCAAAAGGTTTTTTTCTTTCGTTTACTATGATATTCATTACTTCCTAGCATAATCAAATGAGATATTAATTTATGTTATTTTAATTCTTAAATAGATTGTTTACCGTAGACCATGATTAAAGTCTTTATACAATACAGTGAGGATCCTAAAATCAGAATTTGGTCAGTCAATTGCTTTAAAGATACTTATACACTAATACACATTTATTTGTAAGCAATACACTTACTGCTAATTACAACCAACCACAATTTTGACATTCACATATACACACGCTACCGAAGGACGTCCAACTATTACCAAATAATACGCAAAAAATAATTAAGTGTTTGTTTTGAACACATGCTCCTATATGCGAGATTTTCAATTAGTTAATAAGCATGAATTAGATTCAGGTCAGGCTGGTAAAGACAAGGATTATTCCGACCATATTACGAGCTGATTCGGACCATGTGACTGACAAATATTATTCACTTCTTTCTTAGATGTTACCGAACATTTACAATTGTTTGAAATATGAAATTTTATGTTAATTCAGGTATGTTGAGCAGTTCAGATTTTATATGAAATAATGTCGTAGTGATGTGCGATAATTATCATTATCAGCTCAATGATAATTGGATTTAGCTCATGATATAGTCAAATTGTAGTCTGTGTTTTTTAATAACTATTCAATGTATTAATAAATGTATATTGTAGTTAATGGGAGATAATCCAATTTTCTAGTTACAGTCTACCTCACAAGAGTTCTTGCACTCTATTTTCCTGTATTAAAGATGACTTGAACAAATATCTAGTTAACGAAGAGATCCTGGCAGACGTGTACAATAATTTTCCCATCCAACAATCCGACACAATTAATAATTGTTGCTACTATCAGGTCGTTTTCGATTTGATGGCTTACCATTATAAGCATGCACCTTTAATTTCATGAAACAACGGTTCAAATTTACTTGAATTGACGAGATGAAGGTTTAGTGAACTGAAATTTATATTATAATTCCATCATTCTATTTAGTATTACTTGTTCAATTGCAATTTTAGTTATCAATCAAAAGATTTTTGTCTTGTTTCTTTTACTGTGAAATTCAGTGCTAGCTAGTATAATAAATGAGATATTAAGTGATGTTATTTTATAACGTAGACAGTGATGATATTCTTTATGCAGCAAAGTGAGGAAACTAAAATTGGAATTTGGTTATTCAGTTAATTTTGAGATATGTACACACACACAATTATTCGTAAGCGATACAATTACAGCTAATTACATCAAAAGCACAATTATGACACTCACATATTCAAACGCTAACAGAGGACGTCACACATATAATTCACTTTCTCCGTACATGTTACGTAAGATTTACAATTGTAGGAAATATTATATTTTTCATTCATTCACAGTTAGGTTGAGCTGATCAAAGTTTTATATGAGATAATGGCGTAGTGCTGTACAATAATTACAATTATCAGCTCAATGATAACTGGATTTAACACAGCATATAGTCGAACTGTGTGTATTATGTTTTTAACAACAATTAAATGAATTAACATAAGTCAACTGTAGTTAATGGGAGATAATCCAATTTTCCAGTTACAGTCTACCTTACAAGAGTTGTTGCGTTCTTTTTTTCTGCATTAAAGATGACCTTGATCAAAAACTGGTTAACAACTAATGCCAGGCAGACCTGTAAAAGAATTTTCCCATCAAACAGTTTATAAATGTTTGCTTCTATCATATCGTTTCTTGTTTAATGGCTTACCGTTATAAGCATGCATCTTTAATTTTCATAAAGCAATGATTGAAATTAAGTTAAATTGACAATATGAAGGTTTAGTGAACCTGAATTTGTATTATAATTCCATCATTCTATTTATGTCAATTGGCATTTCAGTTATCAACCAAGAGATAATTTTCTTGTTTCTTTTACTGTCATATTCGCTACTTGCTAATATAATATAATGAGGTAATAATTTATGATATTTTAATTCTTGCATAAATTGTTATAAGCATCAATTAGATTCAAATTAGGATGATTAGGACAAGGATTATTAAGACCATATTGCAAGCTGGTTCTGACCATGTGCATGAACACTATTATTCATTTTCTTCTTTGATATTATCTTTGTTAAAGATATGATATTTTTCACAGGTTCATTGAGCATTTCAGAATTGTATGAGAAATAATGACGTTATTTTTGTTAAATAATTATAATTATCAGCTCAGTTATCATTGGTTTAACACATCATATTTGTCCAAATGTGTGCTATCTTTTAAACATTCATTAAATGTATGAATAGGTCAACTGTAATATAAGGGAGATAATCCAATTTTCAGGATACAGTGAATTTCGCAAGAGTTGCTGTACTTTAATTTTCTGCATTAAAGATGATCATGATCAATTTCTGGTTAACGAAGAGAAAATGGCAGATATGCAAATGATTTTCTCATCCAGCCACTCGACATAATTAATAACTGTGTGCTGCTATCACGTCGTTTTCTGTTGATGGCTTTCACAGCTTTCTGACACTTTCCATGCAAAAGAGGGCCATGGCTTTGATCAGGAATTGGACAATACTATATGTGGTGAGACACTCTCTCAATATCACAAGATTCTTGGAACGTTTAGTAACATGCCGTCCTGATAAAGGTTTCATAGCAATTGAAACAGTATGCATATTTCAAATAGTGGCCAGTGATATATGGATAGAACATACACTTTATGCATTAACTCTTGCTGCATTGACATAAAATTCAGTATTATTGACCTTTCCATATATACTTTTTTTAAGTATATATAAATTGTTTCTCCTTGTACTACAACTTTCTTTCTAAGGATCTAAGAAATATGTGGCAGGACTTCGAAAAGGTAATTGGGAAAGAAAAATGCGTAAAAAAATTATTGTATTGGTGTGATCCGGAGAGACGATCATTGATCATAGAACTCAACTGGCACATACCTGCACACAGCTCTACCTAGTATGCATTAAGAGGGAAGGAGTGATTTAGAAAAACGTGTCTACTCGTGTCACCGAGATTCACTCCATATCTGGTACCAGACGATAGTTGAAGTTTGTTGGTTCCGGTGGACACCCCAGAGGTTATGTCAAATACACGGCAATCTAAGTATGTGTAAGGGTCTCCGAATTTTTGTAGCTACAGGAAGTGTGAAAAAATAGACTGAGGGACCGACGCAAACAACATTTGTTACTTTAGGGCGTCTGCAGAAATATCACAAAAATGAAAAGCTACTGACAATAAATACTTCACCATTGTTTATTATCAATATGTGTTTAACTTTTCTAACCGTCTCGGGTCTCTGTAAATAGGACCTTTCGAGATAAAGTAACGTACCTCTTACTAAAAGCACTTACCTATATTTAATAAATGTTCATTGTGGTCGCTACATTCTCGTGGTTAAAGTATTTTTATATCAACCTTAATCTTGTATGTACGGGTATTCACGTTGGTGTTGGGACACTGCGTACTAATGCAGTCTTTCACGTTTGTATTGGGACACTGCCTACTATTGCAGTCTTTGATGCATATCAATGGTCAGTAGGCAGACAAGACAATTTTCCTAAAGGAATTGTTCGCATAAACTGAAGTCAAAAATGTGTCTGAGTCGCATTTGGAGAAATGAAATAATGTACTTTCTGAAGTTAATAAATGAAACAAGTGTACATTGTAGGCGTCGTTTTCACTTTCAAATTTATGGTCTGAAACAGGTGACTTTGGCATTTTGAAATCATTTAAAATCGCAGCAACAAGTGTCTTTGTATTGACACAAAGAACAAAAGCAAAATCTCTTATGTTATTTACACAATATTTGTACCGTTTTCAATCGAATCGTGATAGCGAAAATGATGAAAACTCATAGAATGTTGGGCAAAGATAATCGTATTTCAGTGAATGTCATCGTTATCTAAACTTAACAATTTATGTAAATGAAGATTATTGTGGGAAATAATATATTTTGTGATCACAACAACGAACATGGCTAAACACTAAACTATTTTGTCTACAGCTCCGACTCTCCACCGATTACTTTATAATCATCTCTGTTCTTGCTCATTGGGATGGCTTGATATAAAGGAATGTACATTTTATATTAAGATAGTCATACCAGAATCAACACTTCTTCACCCATCCATAAAGTTTATATCATGCTAAGATGTGGACAGACATTTCTGACCTGTGTTTTATCTCCTCCCCCTCCCAAATTGGTTCCAGGTTATCACATAGTCAGTATAGTTTTCTTATAGTATGTGCAGTTTCATATTTTTGCCATCACAACACGTAACGTATCACTTTATGTGATTCTGATTCGTCCGAATAAGCCCATAACATTATTAGTCAGTATTTTCTTTACTGATCGGCTGCGATCGTGGGAAACATTTTTAACCCCGCCTTATGGAATTTGTTCTTTTCAATGAATGTGTTTCGACTCGACTCACGAAAGGGAATTGGAGAAAAATGGTCTAGTGTGTCCAATATAGCCAACTTACCCCCTTAAGGGTTTGTTATGTCATGCATAACAATATCATTATATGAAAAATGGCGTAAAACTCCGAGACAAGAACAATAACAAGAAGTGAAACTAAAGGTATTGTTCATTTGATACTGGGATTGTGGGGTGGGGGTGGAGGGCAGTATATCTGTAACATGGAATCCACCCTATATACAAGCGTGGTTTAAATGTTGACTGACAGAAGTAAATAAACTCACCTCTGTTCCCAGAAGAATGTGGACAAAACCGGTCTCCCAACTGAAGTAACTGTATCCAGACACAGCATATTTACACGGTTAAAATTCAAATGCTGCAAATTCCGGTCACAAATACATTACAGTGATTATGGGAATTTCTGCATCCAGTAATCCTCTCTTCACGTAAATATAGCAACAACGTAACGTTTTGTTGTGAAAATGACATTTTAGGGTGAACATGGGCTCTAACCGGTACTGTGTACCGTATCAAACAATGTGACGTCACACGCACTGGACATTCTGTACTGAAAAATGATTTTGTCTTTATACAATATCCTGTATATTCTGGTCGACGATTGTTCTTGATTTCTAGTTTGTGGAAAAAAAAAGTCTAATCTACTTTTACTACTTCAACTGTGTTCGGGAATATTTTTATGTACACCACATTGAAAGTGCACCGCCTGTCAGAATGTACGAAATGATTCATTTTTCTTTCTAACTAAATAATTTCAATTGAAATAAAATCTATGTGATTAAAAGAATCTCAAATGGGTAATGATTAATATTAAATTTATGAAAGTAGACTCGCAAAAGCCGGACTTTATTCAACTCATTTCATAAACTCAATATTAAATCATTACTCATTTGAGATCCACTATATCCGCCACTGCAAATACTGGTAAATATGTTGTTTGTCATACAAACTCTATTTAAAAAAAATCGTACTGAACGACTGAGCATTGTCGGGAGGGCAGATTCTTGTAACATGAGTATTGCTTATTATCTAAACAAAGCAGACTTATGACCGAATGATATTTTCCTTTCATAAAGCTTATCGAGACTTTCTACTCACTAAATAAAGATGAAAGGAGTTGTAAACAAATGGTGTACTTAATCTTGATATTATTTATGTTATCGATGATATCGCCAATATAGTTATTACTCACACCCATACTTATGTTGCAGTTGCTCTCGTAGGAGTGTGTATGTTAAAGCGAGTATGGGATTGTAGGGTGAGTGTTATGATTGTAATAAAAAAGCAATTGCGGGATGGTTATTATCGATTATAATCAAGCTACCTGGATAGTTGGAGTGTGTGTTGGATTGTATAAGTGTGTGCTTTGTTGTAGATTATGATTTTAACATTACATTTTCTGTTCTCCCCAGACTAACCCATCTGACCTCGATTTCAAAGACATTCTGGGAACAACGTAAAGCCTATGTTAAATTCCACTTGTCCCCAGAGTGACCCACAATGTATAACTACGGTGTAATGTTAATTTCCTTATGTCCCCAGACAACCTTATGCAACTACATCACCGTGACCCAACAATAATATTCGATCTACATCACAAACTTTAGGTCGGACTAGAGTAGCTGACTGGTCTAAAGAACGATCATTTACCGATCACTGCCGTTCCACCTCTGACCGCGTGAGTTCGAGTCTCGGGCTCGATCAATGTGGATATGTGCCAGTAGCTTCCAATGCGTCATTGGTTCTTACCGGGTTCTTCCTCCACTAGTTACACTGGCCGTCTTGTGTAGCCAATCGTACAATGATTCCTATATGAACTTCCGCAATACTCCTTTTGATGGTCAAACATATCCCTAAATACAAAATTTCAAAGTACTATCTATGTCTACATCTTTACAGTTGGTTATTGTCGGGCTTATGTATGGAGTTTAGTGGCAATATCATTATGAACTTCGTTATGTCTAACATATATTTAGCTCTCTGTTTCTCGAAATTGACTCTACAAGCTTTCTTTCAACTTTTCCTAATGTTGGAACATACGCTAAACTAGAAACTTCTACAGAGGGTTTGAATAAGTAAATCCTCTTCTAAGGGCACACATGTTAGAAATGTTTGACAGAATCGATGCAAAGTGCACCAGATGCAACAGCACATGATCCGTACCTATACATTGCACCTTGTTTCCCCTATTCCGCTCAAAAAAGTTTGTCGGTGCTTCTTCTGGTGGTTAGTCGAACATATCCTAGAGACAGCATCTCAAAGAAGGATCCATGGCAGAGCTTTTGAGGAGGGGTTGAAATCAAAAGCCTCTAAGAAGGGGTTTTATTATTGCAAATTGTTGATCTAATCGGGCCACATCCTTTACATAGAGGTATCGTACAAGGACCCACATATTTATCTGATTCCTCTCGAGGAATTTAGTCAAGACTTCTTTTGTAGCTGAAAAATATCCCTATTTAAATACAAATTTACGCACGTTAGAACAACTGTCTTTAGGACAAAATTAAAACCTTTGAACGAATCTATCGATGATGGTTAAATAAATTCTAAAAAGGAAACTGAATTCTTAATTAGAGCGGCTTGTGTACACGAGCTCACAAGATATCCATACTTCTGTATCTATCGTTCAGTAGCTGAAGCAAGATCACGGCAACCCAGGTTTTTGTTTGTATTAGATTACTCCTAAAATGCACCTGAAATCCAGGCTTGGTGGCAATAGATACAAGGATGTAAAGATAAGATAAGCATGCACAATTTTAAAACATGTTCAATAATCACAAAAAGTAGATAATAATGATCCAGCTCTGTTGAAGGAAGTTCATTCATCCTAATACGCACCCGCGCTTTAAGCATCGTGGCAATAGTTACACACAGTTTCAAACTTATCTCAGTAGTTATGTAAGTAAAGGAGTTACAGCCTAGACATGGAGGGGACATACGTTTAAGCAATTTCAATGAATCATTTAAAATAGAGCACAACAACCCGGAATTTCGTAACACACGTTCATCCTAAGATACGCCATCGATGTAAGTTTAGTGGCTGTAGATGAAAAGACTTTAGAATTTGAGGTTGGACATGAATTTTAAGAAATAGTTTTGTAATGTTGTGAATATCTATAATGTGTGATTAATTGTTGTCCATGATTGTAGATTGTATTGATCACGAGTAAACAACATATAACATAATGGTTTTGTCCATGAGTGTAGATTAGATTTTAAGATGTTGATGCTTTAAATCGATTGCTTACTTGTATTCTGGTTCTAAACGCAGCTTGGTGATGAACCTGTTTACAGTTTCAGGAGCTTTCTGCTGGAATCATTGAATATTTCGACATAATTCATCTCGGGATATATTGTGACATATGTCATGTGGCGATGAATTGCGACGTACAATCGTAATAGAGTCGTGAAGATGTATATAAGCTGAGAAGTGAACAATTATTCCTATTCCTATTTCTACTCTTATTTTATGTTCAGTCTGCGGAAGGAATTGTAGACAATGGTGTACTTAATCTTGATTTTCTTTATGTTATTGTTGATATCGCCAATACAGTTGTTATTACTCACACCCATACTAATGTTGCCGTTGCTCTCGTAGTGGCGTGTAATACCATCACGGGCATGGGAATGTAGGGTGAGTGCTGAAATTATAATTATAAAACAGTTGTAGGATGGTATATGTGGTGTGCTGGATTGTAATCAAACTAGCGGTTGCTAGATAGTTGGAGTGTGTTTTGAATTGTAGAGGTGTGTGCTTGATAGTAGATAACAATTTTAACACTACATTTTTTCCCTTCTGCGCAGACTGTCCGATCTAACATTCTGGGAACAACATAAAGCCTATGTTAAATCACACTTGACCCAGAGTGACCCACAATATAAATCTTCTGCGTAATGTTAATTCCCTTATGTCCTCAGACAAAAATATACAACTACTTCACTGTGACCAAACAATAATATTCCATCTAGATCACAAATTTTGGGAGGGGCCCGAATGGCAGAGTGGTCTAAAGAGCAGTCATTTACTGATCATTGCAATCTCACCTCTGTCCGCTTGGGTTGGAGTCTGGGGCTCGACCAATGTTGGTATGTGAGAAAGCTTGCCAGTACCTTCCCGTGGGTTGGTGGTACTTACCGGGTTCTTCCTCCATCAGTAAAACTAGCGTTATGTATAGCCTATTGTGCGCTGAAAGATGGTGCTAAACCCAAACCAACAACAGCACCAACAAACTTTTGCCAGACTTTGTGGATTATACGCACATAACACACAGAGGAAGCCTAATGGCTTAGGGGTCAAATGGTCAAACGTGCTGTTAGAAAAGAGAAAAATGTTTTGATTTATTAACCATGTACATCCAACAACGTTTATGGTTGACTTACACCTTGAGTGAGAAAGAATCATAATGATTTTTCAGGACCAAGAGGTCAAAAGTCAAGGTCAATAGGACAGAAATGTTGCAACTTGGCATTTCGCATAGAAATGTTAGTTCCAGACAACATTTTGTGACTAGTGTAAAAGTCAAATAAAACGGTCACTGTGGCTGGAGAAAAAAAAATTGGTTAGCAGAATGAGTTTTCTTCGAGAGTAACTATTTAATCTCTTGCAATTAGGGTACTAAAAACACCTATGGATGATGGGCTCTAAAACTCAGAGCCCAATGTCCTTATTATTCTAACAACAGATAACGGTACCTTCTTTTATGTCAGTTCGATATAATATTTTCATGCTGAGAGGTATTAATAGTAAATGCAGATCGATTAAGACCATGGTTTATACAGACCAATATATATAATATTTACACCATTCAACCCGCTTTCACGATTTTTTTATCATTGTTAGTATATGTACTATTGTTTACAGAAAATAATGTGAACTATTTCAATCTTGTACAACTCGGAATGAGCTGCTTTTTAAATATTTAATTGTTACATTGGCAATACAAGATAACTAGTATGTCATTAACAGCAGACCCAGAACATACAAACATTATACTACTAAATGAAGTAATAGCACAAAAGCAAATAACGGAATAACATGGCCATTGCTCAAGAACAATTTACAGTTGAATAGACCCAGACAGACGAACTGGTAGCCTACACTTACTGTAACCCGACATGCCAGCGTCTCTTTGGCGAGAAAGCTGACCAGACCGTCCAGGCCCAATAGGTCAGACAGGAGCATGTATGGTTCCTAACTGATTACTAATTCGCGCTTAACCACCTGCCTTCTTGGCTACTCAGTCTTGACCCTTACACAGTCAAGCAAAATTCCATCTTGCACAAGATGTAAAGTGGTTCAATCCGGTGACACGAGTAGACCTGTTTTTCAAAATCACTCCTAACTTCCCGATGCACACTAAGTAGAGATATGTGTAGTTAAATGGCGGTTCAGTTCCATGATCCATGATCGTCTCTCCAGATCACACCAATACAACGATTTTATACGCATTTACGATTTATCTTTTCGAAGAGCAGCCACAAGTTTTGTTAAATCTTTAAACCAAAGCTGAAGTACAATGAGAATCAATATCAACAATACTAAACTGGATCAATACAGCAAGTGTTCATACATAACGTTTAGGTCCTATCCATATATCACTGGCTGACAGACGTATTTTAATTACACACATTTTTCACTTATTATGAATATTTTATCAATAATTATAGACTACCATATGCTCCAAGAATCTCGTGATATTGAGGTAGTCTGTCAGCATATACTGTGTTACCCAATTAGTGATCAAAGCCATTTCCTCCCTTGCTGAATTTTGTATGGCAAGTGTCTGATAGTAAAGAAAGCCAACAGATGAAAACGACCTGAGAAATACCATATTTTAAACAATTGTAAATGTTACGCTAACTCCAGCAAAAGTTAGCAATAGTTTGTATTCACATGGTCCCAATCAGCTTGCAATATGGTCGGAATAAGTTTGGTCCTAATCAGCCTAATTTTAAACTTATTAGTACTAATGAACTAATTGAAAATCGTGTATATGGCTGCATGTACTCAACTAGTAATTATGTAGACCGGTAGGTTGGGAAAATTATTTTACAATTCTGCCACGCTGTCTTCGTGAACTAGAAATTGATCCTGGTCATCTTTAATGCACAGAAATAGTGCAACAACTCTTGTGAGGTAGAATGTAACTGGAAAATTGGATTATCTCCCTTAGACTACAGTAGATTTATTAGCACGTACCAGCACAATGATGTATTAAAACCAATTATCGTTAAGCTCATAATTGTAATCATTGAACAGACTTATGTCATTATTTCTTATAACATTCTGAAGTGCTCAACGCATCACATGTGAACTCATGAGAAATACCATATTTTAAACAATTGTAAATGTTCTGCTAACACCAGCAAAAGTTAGCAATAGTTTGTATTCACATGGTCCCAATCAGCTTGTAATATGGTCGGAATAAGTTTGGTCCTAATCAGTCTAATTTTAAACTTATTAGTACTAATGAACTAATTGAAAATCGTGTACATGGCTGCATGTACTCAAAAGAAACTCCTTATTATTTTCTTGAATTACTTAGTAAAATCACAACCAAGTTCGTTTTCGTCATTCTCTAATATTTCAAAACAAAGATTTTAAAGACAACTATAATGTTTGAGACGTGACACATTAAAAGATATTGATTTCTAAATGTCCAAATCACAATCAAATCATGTAAGAAAATATTGTTTTTATTCATTTTCATGATTAAAAGGTATATTCAATCACTAATGTTTCTTGTAAAATAATTGTTAAACATTGCTTTTTGTCAGATATAATAAAATATATAGAGGATATTTTCGTTTCCTAAATTAATACCGGATATATTTAATCGTGTGGTACAAACTAAACAGCAGTAAATTAATATTTGGTCAATCTACGAGATAAAATATATTGATAGTTTTATATCACAAGATAAATTAGATGAAGGATTTAGGCAGGTGAAGAACATTTTCATTTCGTATATACCAAACTTGCTTCTGAATTGAAGCATAAAACAATAAACAAAATTCTTCAGCATTCTACCTCCACCTCTTTTCTTATTTCACCTCCACTTCAACTGTATATATATGATGATCACAGCAATATCATTGATGTAAGATAGCGGAAGGTTTTTAATGATCTAATCTGTTACAATGAATTTCCAGTCTGTAAACTATTTTACCCAATCTGACCAAACAGCAATGTATGACACCGATCTTTTAGATTCCTCTCTACAGCGACTGGTATAAGGTGAAGTATGTATTTGCAACAATCACGCTGGGCATACCCCTTTAGTACATTCATGTATTGTGACTGAAATTTCTTTATATGTGGTATGAAGGAAAACAATACACTGCATAAACCAAATCGAAATGGTTGCCTCAGTGTCCTCGAGAATTTATTTTGAAATAGGTCAGAAACATAAACTGTAGCACTTACAAAAATATGCAAATGAATATAGTTTTTAGTGCAATGATTGAATTATATAATATAAAAATCTACACAGGGTTATCTGTATTTTCCGCAGTGTACGTCTGGAGTAAAGGAAGTGAAAACGACTACGTTCAGCGAGCAGTCGCTTGAGAAGAGCATATCTGACATAAGGCCACACTGTATCTTCTCAAACTCAAATATCAGGAAAGGACAAGGGACCACATGCATGGTGTTTGCAGCTCTTCAGCCCCCAGGAGAATTGTCAGGAACAGAACTCTAACCTGTAAACGACATTTATCGGCATAACAAAAGCTTTGATTCTGTGATCTGTGAGGATATATGGAAGATCATGGTAAAATTTGATTGCCTTGAGAAATTTGCTGTGTCGGGGGCGACAGTTGGTCACCTTGAATCATTCAACAATAGAGTCAAGCACAGTTGTGTGTTGGTCCAACCCTCTTCAGTATGATGTTTTCTACCTTACTTATTGGTGCCTGCCGTGACTGTCACACTGGGATTACATCTGTTAGTATTATATATAAATGGGGATTCTGGCACACTTTTATCACTGCGTGGTAAAGAGTGGTCGAGAGAGCCTCGCGCCACCTCCCCCGTCTGTATACTACTGGGGTATGGGATTTGTGGATCACTTTTTTCTTAGGGGGTGTGTTGTGAATTCCGCGCTGAAAAATTGGGGTATTTTAGACCGACAAAATGGCCCACTGAGTGAGAAAGAGTGTTCCCTGTCCATATGCTTGAAGTTTCTGGCTCACTCTTTTATGTTGTGTTAGAGGTGTGCATTTATATAGCAAAGATGTCTCTTCCGTCTTATCCATGGAGTGGAGATCGATTGGGATTGAGTGATGTTAGCAAAAGTCCAGTTCTGGAATTAAGTGAGGAGGTGTCCAGAGAGTGGTTAAAGCGTGCCAAGGAGTTTATAGCGTTCGCGAATAAGGATCTGAGTTATATGCCTGAGATCATTTATTGTGACAAAAGCGAAGACGAGTGTGCGAATGAGAAGTGGGTGAGATGCAGTCATAGTAATAATCGTCCGATGCAGCGGTACAATCAGCAGCATTATAACAAAAATAAGCTGAAGCTTTTTAATTTGTCAGAGTCACAGCGAAATCTGTTTTATTATTAGCTGAATAAATTGACTCGAGTTCACTTGGTAGGTCGTGTGAAATTTGAGTGTGTTTTTATATTTGAGAAGATTGGTATTAACGAGCATGTCGCGAAATGTAAGACGGTCTCCGGGAAGAGTTTGGGTGAGAAGTACAATAAGATTATTTCTGAGGCGTTCATTATCATAGACTCTCGAGACAAAGGAGTCAAGGATGCTATGGGAATCCATGAGTTGAATTGTTCAGGATAACCTAACCGTTTGGTGAGCGACTGTTTCCTTTAGTGGAGATGACTTTTTCGACTCTGAAGAGGTTTTGTTTTATTTTTTGCAATTCCTACTCGTAAAAAGAGCCCTGTGTGGGCTCTATCGAGGAACCTTTGAGCGTGTACGTGACCGGAATGGTTTTTTGAAGGATATTGACAACGAAGACTTCTTCGGTCCAATTCGGGGTGTATCCCTTTTCGAAGACAGTTTTTTGTCTGCTGATTCTGACGTGGTCTCCTGGTTTGAATTTGGATTTAAAAAATAAGTCGTATGTTACCTGTTGTTTTTTGTCAGCCGAAGAGGCTTCCGTAGCTGTCATTTTAACTCGTCGATGCAATGTATGATTGTACTGGTCGACGATGTCTGGCAAAATATCTAGGTATCAGTTGGCTTTATTGCTGGTAATTCTCTTCCACATGCAATTTTTGAGAGTTCTGTTAAACCGCTCTACGACGGCCACTTTGATTTGATTGTAGGTTCTGTGCAAGATAATATTATTTTTAAGCCAGTCTGAGACGGTTTTGTTATAAGATTTACTACGATGATCTCCCTATAATTTATTGTGATTTCGTCCACCTACAGTACTATCAAATGCTTCAACGATAGAATTTCCTTTCTTGTTTTTCAGAGGAACTACCCATGCGTATTTGCTGAACACATCGATGACCGTCATGAGATATTTGAGATGATCGTTATACGCGTTTGAAAATGACTAAAATACAATAAAAATGTTCACAGTTTAGGATATTTGTTTTTTATTGAATCCAGAATTGGTTTATAAATCAACGTGATGAAGAATAAATAGACCAAAACAAATCGTGATTATGATATAACAGTATAGCCTATTGGTGTTAGTTTAGACGATAATAATGATCAACAAGACCTGGTGGAGAATACGACACTGCTAAAACACATTTATAAATTATCTTAGTTAACACCATCATTTTGTATTCTCGGGTCACGTGCCAACCAATGCCTATTAAAACTTTCAAACAGTCCACCAAGCAAGAGATAAAGGTTATCGCGGACAATTTAAGTTTTTTAGAGAGAGTTAAAGTTTTTGGCTGAATTCAGAAACAAGATTTAGAAGTAATAACTCATTTCAGCGACAATTGCAAAGATTATCCTTTAGCACTAGAGATAATACTTCTGAATCACAGAAGAAATTGGAAGATGATAAAAAGATGCAAAGCCTTAAGTAACTGAATTATTGTGCACGTTGAAAGTCAAAGAGAGAGAGAGAGACTTTTGTTATCCACTAAATAACTTAAATTATATAAAAACTTAAGATTAAGACTAAACAAGATGCAAAGGGAGTGTACTTTTATTCGATGAAAACCATTGTTGCCGAATGTAAAGATTTATAAGGCATTTATTGGAGATGATCTGAGAATTCAAACTGCTGGTGTTAACTTAGATAATGAATGATTGTGACCTCGCTGTATTGTATTCTCTACCATGTCTTATTTGGTCACCGTTAGCTTATACTAATGCCAATAGGTTTCGCAGTTATATAATAATAATGCTTTGCTTATCATATCTATTCTGCATCACGCTGTTTCCTAATTTAATTCTGGTTTCAATAAGTAAACACATATCATAATATGTTAACAATTTTAATTTTACTTTACTTATTTTGAAATTAGTATCGTATACTTGTCCAGCTGCGCTAAAATAGAAGTTAATAATGACCAAGCAAGTGGAGAATATGATAAAACGAGGCAACAATCATTTACTTTCTTAGTTAGCACCATCAGTTTATAGTTTGGGTGATGTGCCAACTAATAAATATTAAAATTTTAAATTAGGAAACTATTTTTATGATCGAATAAAACTGCTCCTTGCATCAACTCCTTTATTGATCAAAATTCTTCATACAATGTAATCTACTCTCTCTCTCTCTCTCTCTCTCTCTCTCTCTCTGGCTTTTAATGTGCACAATAATTTAGCTATTTAAAGCTTTGTACCTTTTCATCGTCTTCCGGTTTCTTTTGTGATGGAGGTAAAACAAACAGGACTATTTTATTCGCCTGCTCCGTCTTAGCATTTACAAAATGGAAATGGTTTATTTTTTCTAAGTCTTCTTTTTGAAATCAGCCAAAACTTACATCATCTTTACAAGGCATTAAATCATTTCAATTACCTTTATATCGTGCTTGGTGGTCTGTTTGAAAGTTTAAATAGGCACTGGTTGGCACATGACCCGAAAATGCAAAGTGACTTTGTTAACTAAGAATGAATGTGATCTCGTTTTATCATATTCTCCAACATGTCTTGTTTGGTCATTGTTAGATTCAATGTTATATTATTATCATGCCTTGCATTGGCCTATCTATTTCTTCAGCACGCTGTTTCCTAATCCAATTCTGGATTCAATAGTGAAACACATCTCATAATCTGTAAAAAACTTTAATTGTACCTTACTTATTTTCGAACTAGTGTCATATACTAGTTCATGTGCACTAAAATAATGTGTCGGGTTTTGTTTGTAATTAGTTAAGCATAGAGTTAGGAAATGTTCAAAAATATAACATCACATTAGAATAAGGCATTTAACGTAGAAGTCTTAAAGTTCATCAAGAGAATTCAAAATGAAATGTTTCGTCACAGTATTAATATACTGGTAATCCTCTGTGCTAATTTTTAATCACCGAGGGTTGAAGTTTTTGTTTGAAATAACTAGCTTAATGTGATCTAAATTACTGTTGCATATATAGTCATATGTGGAAAGTTTCAGTGCACTGTCCTCACTCATATTGTGGTGGCCCATGATTTGCTTACAAACCTTGAAGTTTAGGTTGGTGGGTGGCTTAGGATTGTTAAACAAGATTGAAGGGTGAGTGATCCAGCAATAACACTTCATCTACTTCTGAACTGATATGAGGGGTGACAAATCCATCAAGACTCTTCATGTCTAGACTTTACTGGAGTTCCCTCGCTTCAGCAGCAACATTTTCGTATATAGGAATTTTATTGTCTAGAAGGACATATAAAGACATAACAGCCCTATAGTAGCACTCCTATAAAATATTCATATGTATGTATAAAAATAAGCGTACTAGAGAATCGTGGACGATTAAATGTTTTGGAAAGATGGGAAAAGTTTTGACTGAATTCAAAAAGAAAATTTAGAAGTAATAACTGATATCCTAATTGTAAACATTATCCCTTACACTAAAAATAGTTAATTCTGATCAAATTAAATAATAATAATGTTGAACAAATAATAGACCTGGAGGAGAAAAAAAAAGAAAACACGGATACATACATAATGCATATTTATTTTCTCCAGTCATCCGATTGATTCAATAGTCATTTGCTCAGACGCAGATGTCCAAAATTTAGAATTTGGTAACCCGACATATATTTAGAAATTAGACTGAGATAATTAAACTTGTAAATCCACTAGACCCCATTTCAAATGAAGACCGCGCACTGGGACTTACCACATATCACTATAGTAGTATGTGAAAATGGAAGTTCTGGACAACTTTATCACTACGAGATAAGGGGTCATCGAGAGAGCCCCCAATGAACTATGCTGCTGTGTTGTGGGGCTTCTGAACCACTTTTTCTAGAGAAGGGGCTTCTGACTCCCATTGGGTGGCATAGCAATATATTAGAGATGTGCTTGTTGTATAGCAAAGACGTCTCTTTCGTTTTATTCTTGGAGCGTCGATCGATTGGGATCTAGTGAGGAGGTTCGCAGTAGTATTCCAATAGTGGAATTAAGTGAAGAGGAACGTGTTGCTTTTGTGAAGCGTGCGGATCAGCTGATAACGTATGCGAATAAGGACCTGATTTATGTTCCTGAGATGATTTCTTGCGAAAAGAGCTAAGATGAATATGAGAACGAGGAGTAGGTGAGGCGTAGTCACCGTCATCAGCGTCCGGTACAGCGGTATAATTAGCAGTACTACATAAAACTAAGCTGAAGCGTTTTAATTTGTTAGCGCCGCAGCGAGATCGATTTTATCAGCTGATGAATAGGGTGACTAGGCATCCAATTTCAGATCGTGTAAAATTTATAAAATTTGAGTATGTATTCAAGCGTATATCTGAAGTTCTAGGTCTTCACGAACATGTGGAAAAATGTCAGACAGGATCGGGAAAGAGCATCGGCGAGGCGTACGATAATATTATTTCAGAGACAATAACGTCTCAGGAAGTCGTTGGAGTGGAAAACACAGTTTCATGAAACTATGCTTCGGGAGACGTTGTCTCCTGAGACAATGGAATTCAAAGTTGTCTTTGGAATCCACGAGTTTTATTGTTCAGGATAACCAAACCATTTGACGAGCGATTTTTTGTTCTCTGGTGGAGATGACATTTTTCACTCTGAACCGTATATGGGTTCTCCCGAGGAATCTTTGTACGTGGCCGGAATGGCTTTTTGAATGGTATCGACGACAAAGAATTCTTCGGTCTAGTTAGGGGTGTATCCCTTTACGAATGTAGTTTTTTGTCTGCTGATTGTGACGTGGTCACCTACTTTGAATTTGGATCTAACAAATAAGACACCTGTTGTTTCTTGTCCATCGAGAATGCTTCTGTTGGTGTTATCGCTGGTGAAACTGTTCCACATGCGATTTTTTATAGTTCTGTTAAAGCGCTCTACGGCCGCTTTGATTGTATTGTGTGTGCTGTACAAGACAATGTTGTTTTTTAAGCCCGTCTGAGATGGCTTTGTTATAAAATTCTCTTCCGTGACCTCCCCATCGTTTATTAGGCTTTCATGCACTTACAATGCTATCAAACGCTTCAGCGATAGAATGTATTTTTTGTGTTTCAGAATAACTTCCCATGTGTACTTCCTGAACACATCGATGACCATAATGAGATATCTGAAATGATCATGTACGCGCTGTCATCTCTCATGTCGACGAGATCTGCAGACAATATATCGTCTGCCGCGACCGTGATAACTCTACGTCGTGGAGAAAGCTTGCGTGCTGATTTATGCAGTTCTTCTGCGAGAACGTTCAGTTCTGAAAAATCTTACGCTGACTTTTTCATTTTACCTGGCACGCCTATACCCAACCTATGTTTGGGTCCTATGATACCACGCACAATAGTCCAGTCTACGCGCTCTCTGAAATTTTTAGGTCTGATTTGTTTTAAGTCCCTCAGCATGACTTGATAGCATCCCGCTTTGTCGTCGAGATGATCTCTGTAACAGATAAAGTGTTTCATCGCGATGGCATTGACGCCGTTGTAGGGCTCTTGATCGGACAGCGGCTGATCGTTTTCATCCAATTGCTAGTCTACTAGATTCCACGGTCCGTTGTATTTATGTCCTGGCAACATCCATCCTCCACGGGGTCTTGGACATCCACGGCGCCACCGAGGAACTGTCTGTCACCACAGCATTTACAATCTCCCACGCACAGATTTCTTTCAGCGCGTAGGTTCTACAATTTTTTATACATAGCAATGACACTAAGTCACCATCGCACACAACTCTGCTGCCTACATTTTAGTTGCCTCTACCGCTCGTGATAGAGATGCTAACTCCGTTGCCTTACCTGTAACGATGATTGAATTTTTGGAACCACATACTGCACACCTCGATTTCATCATGTGGTGATTATTCTTCGTGACCACCTCGACGGGGTTGATACTGTACGTTCTGATTTTGCACTTGAGGCACCACAAGTTCATGTTGGCTGTTATATGGTATAGTTGAAATTATTTTAGACGCACAGCAACTGCGTTGTTTCAAAAAAATATATTTCCAAGTTGTAAAATAGCTTCCACTGGTGATTTTCTCCCTTACCTACGTTGGATGTAATCGATGCAGTACCATCAACACGTGCTGTCGTTGACGTCTTGAAGCTGTAATGAGTTGTACACTGCTCCTTTATGTGGTTGTTGGATGTAGTGCACGATTTCATCAGGTTGAGGTAAACCAAACGAATCGAAATACTCAATGTCGCTGTAACATGGATCAGCGACCCAATGAGTGCCATGTCCATCGTAATAATTTTGCAGGTTAATTACGCAGCTCTAGTCTGGTATAATTTGTTCAGGACGCTGATCCTTAGAAAATACACCTCTTTAATTTCCAACACTGGACACCAATTATTTTTCGAGCTCGGTGCTGGACAGCGGATAATACTTTGTTTTCCGCGTTAAAATCTTTTCTTTTCTCATGCCTTTGCTGGAAATACCTTTAACGCGCGTGGTTCCAGGAAGTTGGAGTCCTTTTCCGGTGCCGAACAATCCTAAAAGTAAGGTTCCAGCTATATCTGCTAGCAGGGGTGCGATAAGTCCTGTTTGTTTGGACAGGTGTGACACCGACAGATTAAGAACAATTACGTTTCGAGCAGAGGCATGTTTCGCTACTGATGTGGCATGGCAATAGGTCATCATTATTCTATCCGGTCCTGTGAGCGCTGATTCTGTAAGCATTATGGACACTGGCGTTCTATGCGTGGCTGCCACATCAACACTTTTCTTCTGTGGTGACAGAATAACATCTACTGGAATGTACGGCAATGTGTTATATTAAATGCTCTTGACGGGATTATTTCGATAGCCAATTGACAATGTCACTATGACAAATTTTTGTCGGAGATTTATGTGTGGCTCCAGTGATGTCCCCTGTCGCCGCAGCAAGTCCTAACGGAGCAAGAACCGACGCAAACAGCTTTGACGCCACGGTCTTCACGAAGGGAATGATTACGCTGCTAATTACATTGCCCACGATAGAGCCAAACTCCCGTTTGGATTCCCGGTGTTTGGACGAGTTTATCTTCGGTTTTGTCAATGCAAGGATATTGATTGTTTGAACAACTTGGTTGTGGTAGGTGAACACATTCATTTTTCCATTTAGCACGTCAAGCGCCATGAAGCGATCTGACGTCACCAGAGCGTAGAACACGTAATCGCCACACGGATTGGCAATAGTCCATCGGATTTCGATATCAGCTGGTGAATCTTTGAGAGGCTCGGAATGTTTGGAGACATGGAAATGGAAGATAGGATACAAGTTAGCGAGATCGTCCAGCGAGATTTGCATGCCCGTGTCCACGTCCTGGTACTTCTGCATGGCTTCCATCAGCATCATGTACGCGAGAGAATAATTTCTGGTTCCGACGGCGAAATTGCACTCAAGCTCTCGCTCTGGATATTGGCTGCAGTTGATGCGTACGTGAATGCGAGACTACTCAAGATGTTTAAACACATGCTTGTCTTTGGATGGGGCTCCTAGTTGTGATGTCCGCTGGTGCGCCACGAAGTGTCTGGGAAGCTTGCTACCTGGATTGGATAGATACTCTGGAAATTGCTGCATGTAAATACGGTGCTGTTCGAAGTAAAGTCGTTTTGTTGAATCTAGCCAACGTCGATTCCTCTTGGAGCATGTGAGTCGTCGATGGAGTGAATTTTCGTCCAATATTTGGTGGAAAACAGTGTTTTGGACAAATGTGCTCTCGATTTGATTAGCAAGTCTGTACCAGACTCTAACATAAACGTAAAGTAATTAAAATGAAAATACCAGATGGAATTAGAGTTAAGAAAGCTTGAGCTTCAGAAAGAAAAAGAGAAGAAACAAATGCAATTAGATAATAAGGAAAGAGAGCGGAAAATGCAATTGGAGAAAGAGGAGAGAGAGAAAAATGCAGCTACAGAAAGAATAAAAACAACTGCTATTGGAGAAAGAGGAGCGAGAGAAATAAATGCAAATGCAATTGGAGAGAGAGGAGCGAGAGAGACAAATGCAAACAGAGAAGGAAGAAAGGGAATATCAATTTAGATTAAAAGAATTAGAACTGCAAGTAAAAAGCACATCCTCACTTTACATACAAATTCAAGTTTTGATGTTACTACGAATATTAGGTTAGTGCCCCCTTTTAGAGATAAAGAAGTAGAAAAATATTTTCTTCATTTTGAAAAAAGTGCTGAAATTCAAAATGGCCGAGAGAGCATTGGACTATTATTACACAGTGCACCTTTTGGCAAAGCTCAAGACATCTACGCTTCCCTATCAGTACAGCAAAGTGCTAACTATGATCTGGTTAAGTATGCATCTTAAGGGGTTTCGAATTAGTCCCTGAGGCTTATCGGCAAAAGTTTACGAACTATAAAACGTAAGCTGGACTAACTCATGTCGAATTTGCAAGAGAAAAAGAGGAGTTATTTGATAGATGGTGTTTAGCCAAGAAAGTTGATCAAGATTACGAAAATCTAAGACAACTCGTATTACTTGAAGAGTTCAAGAACTGTGTCCATAGTGACGTTAAGATTTATATTGATGAGCATAAGGTCCAAAACTTTAGAAAATGGTCGTACTGCTGACGGTTATTCCTTAGCTCATAAAGTTTCTTTTGTTAGTAAGTCTCCCACTCAGCAGTCTCCTGGTAAAATGTATTTGAGCCTATTACGAGCCCCTCCAAATCTCAATCTGGCACAATGTATAGAAATCAAATCACTGATAAGATTGAACGCAAGTCCTTATCTCTTCCTACCTGTACCTATTTCAAGAAGAAAGGACACGTTATTTCTGAATGCTACACATTGCAAAATGAGCAACAGAATCAAGATATACCTATTCTAAATGCTCTTATTTCTAAAAGGTCAAGGTCACGGTCATGTAGTGAAAGCAATACATTTGTTGGGTCTAATAAACCCCAGTCTGATTTTATTATGGAGAATTCTGAACCATTCATGTCGAAGAGTTCTATATCACTCGTGGTGATTCGGCCAATCCCATCCCTATTACAATTTTAATGAAGACAGGAGCCTCTCAGAGTCTTTTATTATCAGGTACTTTGCCTTTCTCTGAGAAATCTTGTTCTTTCTATTCAGGGAGTAGAGTGCGGCTTTGTTAATGTTCCTCCCCAAAGTGTAAATTTGCCATCAGACTTAGTCTCAGGACCCGTGAAGTCGGAACAGTGTCTTCTTTACTCATTGAGGGCATTCGTTTGTTGCTAGGCAATGACTTAGCTGGAGATAAGGTTGTGGTTAATCTACTTGTAACTGACAAGCCTTGTTTGGATCAGAAAGTCGATCCTATTGAAAAAGAAATCCCTGACTTATACCCAGCTTGTGCAGTTACAAGAGCTATGGCAAAGAAAGCTCTTGAGAATGATGTTGTTCAGGAAAGTATTCCTTTAGCTGACACACGAATTGGTCAGGCTTTTGATGAGGTCACTTTCACTCCTCGATTGAACTAATCAAAGGGTATTGATCACAGTGATCCTCTTTTAACTACTCATTCTCTTTATTCTAAAGAGGGTGACAAACGACAATCACTTGTCTTCGAACAGGAAAAAGTTCCTGAGATCTCCTGCTTGTTTCAAAGGGCCATTATTGAAATTAAAGCCACAGAAGTACCTGTTTGTTACTTCGTTAAAAATGGGATTCTTATGAAAACATGAAGACCACTTGAGGTACCTGCTGGTGATATGTGGTCAGTGAAGTATTAAATTGTGGTTTCAGAATCGTACAGACAGGAAATTCTTTGTCTGCCCCATGAAACGCCTTTGGCTAGGGATGTAAGGGTTAATAAGACTTATCACAAGATCTTGAATCATTTCTATTGGCCAAGAATTAACAGTTGTTTGTAAATACTGCAGATCTCGTCACACTTGTCAAATGGTATGAAATCCCAATTCGAAGATACCTAAGGCTCATCTGCAACCTATTTATGCATTTGACGGACCATTTAACAGAATAATAGTAGACTGTGTCGGTCACTTACCTAAGACCAATTCAGGGAACCAATACTTGTTGACCATAATGTGTGCATCAACAAGATTCCTTGAGGCAATTCCTTTGAGGAATATTAAAACTAAAACAATTGTAAAATCTTTGATAAAGTGTTTACTCAATTTGGCCTTCCCAAATCTGTCCAATCTGATCAAGGGTCAAATTTTATGTCTGGAATTTTCCAGCAATCTGTCTACGAATTAGGCATTCAACAATTTAAGTATTCTGCTTATCACCCTGAGACTCAAGGGGCTTTAGAAAGCTTTCATCAAACTTTGATAAATATGATTCGGTCATATTGTTTTGATACATGTAAAGATTGGGATGAAGGCGTTCATTTTCTGTTGTTTGCTGTTAGGGAATAAATTCAATAATCTTTAGGATTCAGTCCCTTTGAACTAGTTTTGGACATACTGTGAGTGGCCCATTGAAGTTGTTAAAATAGAAACTTCTTTCTAATGAAGATACCGAAATTAATCTTCTCGATTATGTTTCCAATTTTAGGTATAAGTTGTCAAAGGCTTGTGAGGTTGCAAGAACTAATTTGCACTCTACTCAGTCAAAAATGAAATTAATGTATTACACAAATAGAAAGGAAATGAGATTTCAGCGTGGTGATAGAATTCTGACTCTCTTGACCGTACCAAAAAATCCTCTTCAGGCCAAGTATTATGGTCCTTACACAGCTGAAAAGAAAGTAAACGATTTAAATAGCATCAATACTCCTGGGAGGCGAATACAGAAACAACTTCGCCACATAAATATGTTAAAGGAGTACGTGGATAGGGATAGCCAGGTTAACCATGCAATTAATTTAGTTGTACCTGTCGTACACACTGAGGAATTAAGTGATGGAATGCAATCGGACTGTATTGATTTTGGAGTAACAAATCTTCGGAATTCAGAAATTATAAATAATCCGGACCAGAATCTTTCACATTTGCAGCAATAAGAAAAGAACAGTTATAATTACTAGAATATGAGCACTTATTTACAGATCTTCCTATAAAAACATATAAAATCTAACATGACCTTGAAATTGTAAATTCCACACATTTATTTGTACACAATACAATTACTGATAATTACATCCAACTGCTACTTTCACAGTCACATATATACACGCTAATGAAGGATGTCACTTTATTACAAAATAACATGTTTTGAGTATATGCTCCTATTTGCATGGTTTTCAATTAGTTCATAAGCACCAAGTAGATTCAAATTAGGCTCATTGGGACAAGGATTATTCCGACCATATTACGAGCTGATTCAGACCATGTGAATGAAAAATCATATTCAGTTTCTTCTTAGATGTTACTTACAATTTACAATGTTTAGAAATATTATATTTTTAATTAATTCACAAGTACGTTGAGCTGTTCAGAATTTTATATGAACTAATGAAGTGTGTTGTACAATAATTATAATTATGGACTCACTGATAACTGGATTTAACGCATAACATAGACAAAACGTACGTTGTGTTTTTAACATTCATCAAATGCCTTAATAAAAGTCAACTGTAGTTGAGTGGAGATAATCCAAATTTCCAGTTGCAGTCTACCTTGCAAGAGTTGCTGCACTCTATTTGCCTGCATGACCATGATCAATTTCCGTTTAACGACGACAGACTGGCAGACGTGTACAATAATTTTCACATCCAACAACCCGACACAATTAACAATTGCGCGCTATTATCAGGTCGTTTTCTGTTTGATGGCTAAACATTATAAGCATACACCTTTAATTTTTATATAGCAAGGGTTGAACTTCAGATGAATTTACAATATGAAGGTTTAATGAACTGAAATTTATATTATAATTCCATTATTCTATTATTTCAACTGGTTTATTTGTCATTTTAGTTATCAACCCATAGTTTTCTTCATGTTTCGTTTGCTGTGATATTCGTTTCTTGCTAGTACAGTCAAATGAGATAATGATTTATGCTATTTTAGTTCTTATATATATTGTTTACTGTATACCGTGATTCATTTCTTTATGCAATGAAGTGAGCAACCAAACATCAGAGTTTGGTTATTCAGTTAATTTTAAGATATTTATACACAAATAACACATTTATTTGTACATTATTCAATTAATAATAATTACATCCAACCGCTATTTTGACAGTCACATATACACACGCTAATGAAGGATGTCACGCTATTACAAAATAACATACGAAAAAAATCAGGACTTTGTTTTGAGTACATGCTCCTATCTTCACGATTTTAGATGTTACCTAACATTTACAATTGTTTGAAATATAATACTTTTAATTAATTCTCAGGTACGATCTGCTGTTCAGAATTTTATATGAAATAATGAGGTAGTGCTTATAATAATTACAGTTATCAGCTCAATGATAACTGGATTTAACGCAGCATATAGTCAAAGGGTATGTTGTCTTTTCAACATTCATTCAATGTATTAATAAATTCAACTGTAAGTAATGGGAGATAATCCAATTTTCCAGTTGCAGTCTACCTCACAGGAGTTGCTCAACTCTATTTTCCTGCATTAAAGATGACCTTGATCAATTTTTAATTAATGACAACAGTCTGTCAGATGTGTACAATAATTTTCCCTTTCAGAAACCCAACACAATTAATAATTTTGTGCTACGATCAGGTCGTTCTCTGTTCGATGGTTTTCCATTATAAGCAGGCACCTTTAATTTTCATATAGCATGGGTAGAAATTAAGGTGAATTGACAATGTCAAAGTTTATTGAACTGAAATTTGTATTTTACTTCGAACATTCTATTTATGTCAACTGGTGTAACTGAGATTTTAGTAGCCAAGCAAAAGCTTTTCTTCTTTTTTCTTTTGCTGTGATATTCACTGCTTACCAGTATAATCAAACTGGGACAATAGTTTATGTTATTTTAATTCATAAATATGTTGTTTACCGTGATTAAATCCTTTGTGCAATAAAGTAAGCAACCTAACATCAGAGTTTGCTTATTCAGTTAATTTTAAGATTATGTATACACATACATGCATGTATTTGTAAGCAATACAATTATTGATAATTACATCTAACGACAATTTTGACAGTCACATATACACACGCTAACGAAGGACGTCACACTATTACCAAATAAAATGAGAAAATAGTCAGGAGTTTGTTTTGAGTACATGCACCTATATGCGTGATCTTCAATTAGTTCTTAAGCATCAATTACATTCACACGAGCCTTATTAGTACCAACCTTATTTCGACCATATTACGAGCTGATTCAGACCATGTGAATACAATTTATTAGTTGGCTTCATCTTTGATGTTACCTGACATTTACAATTGTTTAAGATATGATAATTTTCAAGAGTTCACAGGGACGTTGAGCTTTTCAGAATTTGTATAAGAAATAAAGACGTGGTTTTGTGCAATAATTACAATTATCAGCTCAATGATAATTGGTTTAACACATCATAGTAGTCAAAGTATGTGTTATCTTTTTAACATTGACTAAATGTATTAATAGGTCTACTGAATAGTAAGGGAGATAATCCAATTTACTTGTTACAGTCTACCTCACAAGAGTTGCTGCACTCTATTTCCCCGCGTTAAATATGACCATGATCAAATTCTGGTAAACGAAGACAGTGTGGCAGACATATAAATAATTTTCCATCCAACCAACCGACATAATTAATAACTGTGCCACCATCAGGTCGTTTTCTGTTGTTGGCTTTCTTTATTATCAGACACTTGCCACACAAAATGCAGGAAAGGGAGGATATGGCTTTGATCCGTAATTGGGCAATACAGTATATACTGACAGCCTCTCTCAATATCACGAGATTCTTGGACCATGTGGTAGTTTATAGTCCTGATAACATTTTCACAGCAATTGAAAACATATGTATATTTTAAATAGTTCTGTCAGCTGAAATGAGTGGCCAGTGATGTATGGATAGAACCTACACATTTTGTATTAACTCTTGCTGTGTTGATACAATTATTATTGGCCTTTCCATATATACATTTAAGCATATATAAATTGTTTCTTTTTGTTGTTCAGCTTTCTTTCTTAAGGATTGTGTGCGGCAGCTCTTGGAAAAGGTTAATGCGAAAGGAAAAGGCGAATACAATCATTGTATTGGTGTGATCCGCGGAGACGACTATGGATCATGGAACTCCAACGGATTATATTTGCACACACCCCAACCTATTATACATTAGGAGGGAATGAGTGATTTGGAAAAAAACGTGTCTACTCGTGTCACCCAGGAGACCTACTCCATATCTGGTTCCAGATGGGAGTTGAAGATTGTGCATTCCAGCGGACGCCACAGAGGTACAATCAAATACAAAGCAATCTAGGTATGTGTAAGGGCCTCAGAACTTTTCATAGTTCCAAGAAGTGTGAAAATATGGACCAAGAGATAGAAGGGGAAAATTACGCTTATTAATATAGTGCGTCTGAGTCTCGATGCAGAACCATAAATATCACAAAAATAAAAAGCTACTGACAATATATACTTCACTATAGTGTATTAACAATATGTGTTTTCCACTTTGCAAACCGTCTTGGGTCTCTGTCAATAGGACAGTTTAAGATCAAGTAAAGAACCCCTCACCAAAAGCACTTACAGATATTTAATAAATTTTCATTGCAATACCTACATTCTCATTGCTAGAGTCTTTTGTATCTAGCTTAATCTTGTATGTACCGATTATTACATTTCTGCTTGGACATTTCGTACCATTGAAGTCTTTGATGTATATTATTGGTCAGTAGGCAATTTTCCAAAAGGAATTGTTCGCATAAAATCAAGTCAAAAATGTGTCTGAATCGCTTTCGGAGAAATGAAAGAATTTACTTTTTATTAGGTTTCTGAAGTTAATAAAAGTCAAGGTGTATATTGGAGGTGTCCTCTTCACTTTCAGATTTCTACTTTTTAATGTCTGAAACAGATAACATTGGCAATTTGAAATCATTTAAAATTGCAGCAACACGCGTCTTGGTGTTGATGAAGTAGATACAAAAGAACAAAACTAAAATCTCTCTCATGTTATGTCTGCAATTTTTTTACCGTTTTCAATCGAATCGTGATAGTGAAAATGATGAAAACTCATAGAATGTTTGGCTAAGGTATTCATATTTCAGTCAATGTCATTGTTGTCGAAACTTCATGAATTTAAGTAAATGAAGATTATTGTAGAAATAAAATGGGAAATAATATACTTTATGATGACAAGAACTAACATGCCTAAACACTAAATTATTCTGTCTACAGCCTCTATTCTCGACCGATTACCTTCTAATCATCTCTGTTCTTGATCAGTGGGACAGTCTGAGATAAAGAAATGTACATTTTATAATAAGATAGTCATAAAAAAATTAATTGTTCTTCACCCATCATTAACGCTTATATCGTGCTAAGATTTGGATAGACATTTCCGAACTGTGTTTTATCACCGAGCTGTACCGACGAGGCGCGATGTAGCGTACACGGAGCAAACTGATAACCAACAAGACGTGAAAACATGCATTTTCTTGGTGACCTGGTTTTGTTTTATTTACACAAATGCAGTTAAAGAGGGATGCCTTTTACAATCAGCTTGATAAGAAGTTACTACAAGGTTAGCCTCTGTTTCTGTTAATACATTTTCGGTTGAAATCGCTCTCCAGATATGGATCAGAATACAGATAAAGGCAAGGAAGAGGTGTGCTTTTGTAGAATACGTATCAACTCTGTCTACACGATTAAGAGAAACTGGTGATTTTAAACATGTCTTTCGCAAAGATTTCGGATCTTACCGGGGATGTGGTGAAAACGTTGCCTGAAAATCAGGGTTGATTGAGGACTGTGTTCCGCGAGAAATGAGCTCGTAACAACCGGAACTCTTCCATGAGTAAGTTTTCTTTAAAATGTCGCCAGGGAGACCCTTTAGCACCCTACTTATTTATGATAGAAATTGAACTTCCTCCAAAAGAACTAAAAATGAACACATGCATTTTTATAATGAAATGGAGTCCAAATTAGGGCAGTACGCTGATGACACTTTTTTATTATGAGATGGTTTTCCTATATCGTTTAAGACAACCGTGCATATTTAAATGACTTTGCCACGGCATCAGGTCTGCGCTGTTTTTAAATCAAAATCTATTTGGATTGGAAATAACAAAAAATTTTAAATAAAACAATATGTCCTGAAATTGATATTAACTGCTCAGTTGCCAATTTTAGATTACTGGGACTAGATTTCTTTTCGAATTTGGAGGATATGGTTGAACTTAATTATTTGACGAAATTGAAAGAAGTAAAGAAATTGCTTGGCTGGTGGAGCAGAAGAAATTTGTTCCTTATTGGAAAAATTACTTTGATAAAATCCTTGATTTTTCCACAATTTATTAATATTATTTTGCTGCTCTACCAAATCTTCCACCCCATATAGAAAATGAACGAATATATAACTATTCGGGCTTTTTTGGGGTGGTAAAAGCGAGAGTGTAAAAATAGATACTCTTATAGCTCCCTTTAATGATGGTGATTAAATACGATTCACTTGCCCTCATTTATGTGTTATATATAACTTTCCTGGATTAGGCGCCTTATACTGAACAAAGATGGTTTATAGCAAATATTTGTTTCCGAGCAAGTATTTGGAAAATTTGGAGGTATACAGTTATTAAAATTAGGAAAACCTAAATTGCAAGAAATCTCTGAAACAATTAGAAATATATTTTGGCGTGATGTTATTTATGCTTTATCTCAATGGAAAAATAATAATCGAATGTTCATGAATACTTGTCTCAAGATATTCTTAATTTTGTAATTATAGATAATTTTTTAAATCATACACAAGGTATAAAACAAACGGTGTTGTACTTATTAAACACCTTTTTGATGCACGAGGATCTCTATTAAATTTTGATGAAATTAAACAAACAACACAAAACTAATAATTTTATACAGTACTTTGCTCTTCTCTCAAAGATATCTGTGAAATCGAAAAAGAAAATTAAAAGTTTCTTTGAAAGTTTAAATAACTTCCATGTAATACTCGATAAAACTTCGCTTCTTAGGGTAAGAGCTAAGAATACATTTATTTATAAGGGTCTAAGAAAATCCAAGATACAAAAGCCAAATGGTAAATATGAAACTTGGTCCAGGCAGCTATGGTGTGCAATTTGGGTAAATGAATGGTTCAACTCTTTTCATTTGGCTAAACTTTGTACAAAAGACACAGAAATGATTAGCTGTAATTTTAGATTTCTACATAGAACTATTGCAACAAACCAGTTTTTGAGTAATAATGATATATGCACATTCTGTAAAGAGAGAACAGAACAACTTGAGCACTTATTCTATGACTGTTCAGTTACTGAACATTTTTGGAAATTATTTGTGGAATGGATCCAGACTTACGAACCAGATTTTAAAATTACACGAAAAGATGTCTTTATAGGAAATAAAATATTTGATGATCTTGCCAACTTTCTAATTGTCCTTGCAAAATATGTTAGATACAAATCATGTTCTGCATCAAAAATCCCAATCTCACCTATTATAAAAATTGTGATTTATCATACAAAAGACTGGAGAAATATGTTGCCAAAGTGAATAACAGAACTCATGAGTTTAAGAAAAAGTGGACCCTTTTGTCAACTTCGATTTCACTTGGTTTTTCTTTATTTTTGCATCAAAGAAACAAACCGGCAGTGTACAACACCTTGGGTTTGTAAATAAGTGGTTATTTTATACAAGATTTTCTGAGTGTACGTATATGTGTGTGAATGCGTCTGCTTGTGTGTTGTGTCTAACTGAAGGAACCTGAGTAAAGCTGAGGATGGAAAATAATCTTAAGGTAATGCCTCACACACCTGGTCAGGTGGTAATGTAGGGGAACATGTAAAATCCTGACAACTTATGTTCAATAAGAAATAAGAAATAACATTTTTAAAAATGTCTCTGATTCACAATGGAAAATAAAATTCTTTAGAATTAGATGGTTAACATTATGTTCTGTAGGTTTCTTTCTTTCCCCACTCCCCTTGGCTCCCAACAGGACTTCCAGACTCCTTGCCTACTTGTTTCTTGTTTGCTCTCTCTCTCTCCTCCCCCTCCCAAACGTTATCACATAGTCGGTATGGTTTTCTAAACTATGTGCCGTTTCATATTTGTTATATAACAACGTGTTACATATCACTTTATGCGATTCTGATTGGCTCAAATAAACCCGTGAAATTATTGTGCAGTATTTTCTTTAATGTTTGGCTCTACCGTGGGAAAACTTTTTTAACTCCACCTTACGGAACTTTTTGTTTTCAATGAACATTTTGGAGGCCATTTTTCGACTCGACTCACGAAAGGGAATTGGGAAAAATGGTCTTGTCTGTCTAATATGGCCAATTTACCCCCACATTAGATTGTTATGTCATGAATAACAATGTCATCATATGAATAATGGCGTAAAACCCCAAGACAAGAGCAACAACAAGAATTGAAACTAAGGGTATCGCTCATTTGATAGCGGGTATGTGGATGGGGGTGTAGGGAGACGGTATATCTGTAACATAGAATCCACCCTATATACAAGCATGATTTAAATGCTAACTTACAGAAGTAAAATCTCACCGATGTTACAGATGCATGTGGACATAAACCGGTCTCCCAACTGACATAATTTTATCCAGCCACATCATGTTTAAGCGGTAAATATGTGATGCAAATCCGGCTCAAAATGAAATTTGTGCACGTCTTCTGTACAGTCTACTGTTCCAAATCAAATATTGCAAATAGCCGGTTACAAATACATTACAGTGACAATGGGAATTTCTGCATCCAGTAATCCAACATTTCACATAATTATCGCAACAATGTAATGTTAGGTTGTAAAACTGACATTTTAGCGTGAACATGGTCTCTAACCAGTATTGTGTACCGTATCAAACAATATGACATTACAAGTATTGGACAGTCTGTATTGAAAAATGATTTGGTTTTATAAAATGATATGTTTATTTGGGTGGACGCTTGTTCTTTGATGAAATGATTCATTCTTCTTTCTATCTAAATGACTTCCATTGAAATTAAAACTATCTGATAAACAGAATCTCGAATGTGTAATGATTTAATATTAAATTTATGAAACTCGTTGAATAATGTCCAGCTTTTGCTAGCCAAGACTCGCAAGAGCTGGACTTTATTCAATTCGTTTCATAAATTCAATATTAAATCATTACCCATTTGAGATACTCTATATCTGCCACAGAACATATCGGTAACTGTTTTATTTGTCATACAAACTGTATTGAAAAATATTATACTGAATGACTGAGCAATGTCGGAAAAGCAGATTCTTGAAATATGAGTTTTGCAAACGTACTATGTTGAAACACCTTGAACAAATAATTATAAATTAGATTCAATACTAACCACATTTATTGCTTTTCGATTTAATCCTGAATACAGATGTATTAAAAAATATTTTTCTGTAAGATTACGAGACAAATAAAATGTGATTTAATGACGTACATTTTATTATATTTGTTTAGACCCATTAGTGAGGGGAATTAACTTTTACAATCTTATTAACTAAACAACGAATAGTAATGACCGATAAGTACTTACTTTTCATAAAAGGTATCGAGATCTTTTGCTCACTAAATAAAGACGAACGTCTGTCAGAAAGGAGTTGTAGGATGGTATATGTGGTGTGCTCGATTATAATCAAACTAGCGGTTGCCGGATAGTCGGAGTATGTTTGGGATTGTAAAAGTGAGTAATTCATTGTAGATAAAGATTCTAACATGCACTTTCTCTTGTACCCAGACTGACCCATCTGACCTCAGTTTCAAAGACATTCTGATAACAACATTAAGCGTACGCTAAATTCCACATGTCCCATGAGTGACTCACAATGTAAACCTATGGCGTAATGTTAATTTCCTCACGTCCCCAGACATCCTTATGCAACTACTTCACTGTGACTAAATAATAATATTCCATCTACATCACAAACTTTTGGAGAGCTCGAGTGGCCGACTGGTCTAAAGCGCGGCAATTTAACAATCATTGCCATCTCAATTCTGTACGCGTGGGTTCCATTCTAGGGCTCGACTAATGTAGGTATTTCTTGTAGCTTCCCTTGGATCGGTGACTCATACCGGGTTCTTCCTCCATTAGATATACTCGCCGCCATGTATAGTCTATTGTGCAATGAAAAATTGTGTTTTACCCAAAACAAGAACAACAACAGGCTTTCGCCAAACTTTTTGGAATGTATGCACATAATACACTGAGGAAGCCTAATGACTTTGGGGTCAAAATGTCAAACATTACGGCCACTCTGATTGAAAAGAGAAAAATGTTTTCAGCACCATATTTTCATTTATTAACCATGTACCTTCAGCGAGGTTTGTGGATGACTTACTCCTTCAATGAGAAAGAACCATACTGATTTTTCCAGGATCAGAAGGTCTAAAGTCAAGGTCAACAGGAAATAAATGTTACAAATTAGAATTTCGCATATAAACTTTAGTTCTAGACCACTTATCATAACCAATTAAAAGTCAAATTAAAGGGTCGTTGTGGCTCAAATAAAATTGGTTTAGCAGAATAACTTTTCTTCTAGAGTAACTTTTACAATCTGTTGCAATTAGGGTAATAAAGAAAGCTATGGATGATGGGCTCTTACACTCAGAGCCCAATGTCCTTGTAAGTCTAATAAGGAAACAATGATGCTTCTTGTATGTCAGCTCAGTATAATATTTCTAAGCTGGGAGGTATTAATAGTAAATGCAGCTCGATTCAGACCATGATTTATACAGACCAATAGATATATAATTTTTACTGCATGGGCATGGGTGCTGCTTTCACGATTATTTTGTCATTGTTAGTAATTGTAGGCTCGTTTTTTTTAAACATCGTTCCTTCCCTCTTAATGCACGCTAGGTCGTAATTTGTGCAGGTATGATCCATTTGAGATACATAATCCAAAATCCTCTCTCCGGATCACACCAATACAATGATTTGATAAGCTTTTTCCATTCGCAATTGACTTTTTGCAAGAGATGCCATCTTTAAATCTTTAAAATAAAGATAAAGTATAATAACCATTTATATTTGCTTAAAAATCACTATGCAAAGGTCAGCAATACTGAACTGGATAAATACAGCAAGAGTTCATACATGATGCTTAGGTTCTATCCATATATTACTGGCTGACAGAATTATTTTAGATACACTCATCTTTCACTTGTTACGAATCTTTTATCAAAATTATAGATTACCACAAGAATCTTGTGATATTGATAGAGTTTATCAGCACATAATGCACTGCCTGATTCAGATTAAAGCCTGTCTGAAAATAATGAAAGCCAGCATCAGAAAACGACCTGATAGTTGCACACAATTAATAATTATGTCGGTGGTTGGAAATGAAAATTAATTTTCAAGTCTGCCACGCTGTTTTCGTTAACTGGAAATTGATCAAAGTCATCTTTAATGCCGGAAAATATGGTGCAGCAACTCTTGTGAGGTAGACTGCATTGGAAAATTGGATTATCTCCCTTTAATACAGTAGCCCTATTGTTAATTTAAAGAATGTTAAAACCAAAATACACACTTCGACTACTATGATGTGTTAAATCCAATTATCACTGAGCTAATAATTGTGATTCTTGTACAGAACTACGTAATTATTTCATATAAAACTCTGAACTGATCAACGTAACTATGAACCTATGAGAAATATCATTATAAACAACTGGCATTGTTACGTTAGCTTTTGGGAAAGTTAATAATATTATGTATTCGCATGCTCCAAATCAGCTTATAATATGGTCGGAATAACCTCTTCCTAATCAGCCTAATTTTGAACGTATTATGAACTAATTGAAAAATCATGTATATGGATGCATGTACTCAAAACAAACTCCCTAGTATTTTCTTGTATGATCTAGTAATATCAAAACCAAGTTCGTTGCGTCATACTCTAATATTTAAACACTATTTTGATTTTAAAAACAAATGTAATGTTTGGGACAATGTCAGATTAGAAGAAATGTATTTCTGAATGTCCAAATCAAAGTTAAATCGTGTAAGAAAATATTGTTTTTACTTATTTTCATGATTAAAAGGTATATTCAGTCACTAATGTTTCTTGCAAAATAATTATGATGCATTCCGTTTGGTCACAGACAGTAAAGTTTATAGAGGATATGTTTGTTTCCTACGTTAATGCCGGATATATTTCATAGTGTGGTATATACAAAACATCGATAATTTAATAAGTGGTCAATCTACGAGTTAAAATGTATCGATATTTTTGTATCACAAGATAAAATAGATCCAGTATAGAAGCAGTAAAAGAGCATTTTCATTCGTTATATACCAAACTTGCTTCTGAATTGAGGCATAAAACATTAAACTCACTCTTCAGCACTCTAACTCCACCTCTTTTCTTATTTCACCTCCACTTCAACTGCATACATATGATGATCATCGAAGTATCATCAACGTAAGTTAGTGGAAGGTTTTTAATGACCTAAACTGATGTAACAAATTTCAATTTTGTAAACTATTTTACCCAACCTGACCAAAAAGCAATGTATGACACCAGCATTTTAGACTCCTCTCTACAATTACTACGTATTTCTGAAACAGCGACTGGTATAAGGTGAAGTATGTATCTGCAACAAACCACTTTAGTACTTTCATGTATTGTGACTGAAATTTCTCTGTATGTTGTATGAAGGAAAATTATACGCTGCTTGCACCAGTCAGCTGATCGAAATTGCTGCTTCAGTGTGCTCGAGAAATGATCTTGAACTAGTTCAAAAACACTAAATGTAGCAGTTACAAAGGTATGCAAAATGAAAATTTCAGAGTAGACAATATTGGTTTCTGATAGTGCAATGAATAATACAATGTAAATAAATCTACACATGATTAGCTCTATTTTTCCCAGCGTACCTCTGAAGTAAAGGAAGTGAAAATGACTAATTTCAGCGAGCAGTCGTTTGAGAAATGCATATCTGAAATAAGGCCAAACTGTATCCTCTCAAACCCCAAAATCTATAGAGGATTATTTCATTTTTTCCCAGTGTACCTCTGAAATAAAGGAAGTGAAAATGACCGAGTGCAGCGATTAGTCGTTTGAGAAGTGCAAGTATGCCAAAGGCCAAAACTGTATCCTCTCAAACCCAAATTACAAGAACAAGGGACCACGGATACGGTCTATGCAGCTCCTCAAATCAATGTGAAATGTTAGTAATAGAACTGTGACCCGTAAACGACATTTATCGACCAAACAAAAGCCTTGACACAGTCAGCTGTGAGGACCTATGGAAGATCGTGGCAAAATTTGATTGCCCAGAAAAATGCAAAGTAGTTGTTGATCAGCTCTATGATTACATGCTCGTTCTTGTCGTGGACGACAGTTGGTCACCTGAATCACTCTAAGTCACCGATGGAGTCAAGCACGGTTGTGTGTTGGCCCCAACCATCTTTAATATGATGTTCTCTGTCTTGCTTATTGATGCCTGCCGTGACGATCACACTGGAATTAACATCTGATACCTGGCTGATGGCAAGCTCTTTAATCTATGGAGACTACGGGCATAAAGGAAGTTTACAGGAAGTAACTGTTCATGATCTCCTGTTTGCTGACGTTATTCGCTTATCTCAGTGTACATTGACACCTGCAGTCCACATCAATGATGAAACCAACGCCTGAAATGCCAAAGCAAACGTGCACTTTAGCAAACTATACCAAATCTAAGGGATCGCTGAGGCATCAGTCTGATAACAATACTGAAAGTTTAAAAAGCGATTGTATTGCCGACCCTACTGTATGAATGAGATACCAGTGCGGAGTACACGCGTCATGCCATGGCGCTAAACTATTTTCACATGGGTTAACTGACGAAACTAACGAGGATAAGGTTGCAGGACAGGGTCCCAGACACTGCGATTCTAATACGGGCACTCACTCCAGCATCCACACTCTGATGATAAAATCCCAGATGTGATATGCAGGTCACGTCACCAGGATGTCAATAGAATGATCATCAAAGATCTTGTACCGTGTGCTGAAGGGAGAAAAGCAGCCTCGGGGCGGTTTGAAGAAACGCTCCAAAAATTCTTTCAAGTCATGGTTGAAACACTTCACCATTGACCCCGAGTATAGAGAAGATCTCGCACAGGATTGCTTCACCTGAAGCAGTCTCATCCTTACCGGAGTTACAGATTTGAACTGACGAGAAATGCCGAAGCAGTGCAGAAATACGAGCAGCGTAAATCTCAGAATTGTAGCACGTCCTTTGTTGATCACGCAACCCTAAGCAACATCTCCAGTCCATATATGCCAAACACATTTCAGAGAACAAATTGGCCTGATCACCCACTCACTTACTGAGACACCAAATCAGTTAGTTATGTTATGGTCATCTTCGGTCCAAGGATTAACAGTAACATAACAAAAATAACACCGTCAAGTATGAACCAAATTAAAGGGACTTTAAAGTTATTTGAGCAATACCTAAGACATGCAAGATCTTTTCTTAAATAACGAGGAAAACCAGTAAGGTACACAAAAAACGAAACTGTAGAACGGAACATTAACATTGTTTTGAAGGAAGAACAGCATTCGGACCATCTCGACTTGTTCTTTGAGACAAAATATGCCTCGGTTGTATGTGGAGTACAATTTTTTTTTTCTCTGCTATTTTTACGATTGGATCCTCCGTTTTATTGTCCGAAAAATTGCAAATAAAAAAATGGTTCGATTCGTTTGAAGCTTCTCGGCCAACCATTGTTTCGTAAATAACAGAAGTGGTCCGACCGGCAGGAAATGGCATATATCTACATATATACGAGGTGTGATCTGCAGGTCCAAAGGTCCACCTTTTCTCTTTGACTCCTAGACGAATTTCGTCAATACTTCTTCTGGTGGTCAAACATATCCCCAAAAACGAACTCTCAAAGAACGATCTGTGTCAACATCTTTACAGGTTGTTATTGTCGGATTTATTTCTGGACTTTAGAAGCAATCTCACTATGAACTTTGTTATGCCTAACATATATTTAGCTCTCTATTTTTCAAATTAACTCTTTAAACTTTTCCTATTGTTGGAGTAAATGCTCAACTAGATACTTATATAGAGGGTTTGAAATTTAAAATCCTCCAAGTATGAGTTCATATGGTGGAAATTATTGATAGAATTGATGCACAATGCACCAGCTGAACATGACCCGTACGCATAAATTGTCCACTTTTCGCAGATTCCGCTCGGCAAATTTTGTTAATTCCAATCAAAGACATACGAATGAATCTCCTTATGGGCATAGCAATGGGTTCCATATATTTTGCTCCCATTTTCTAAGAACTGTCTCCACAAATTTTCTCTAATTTTTCCGACTTTTGTACCAGACCCTTTACTATAAACTTTCAAAAAAGATGGGTTGAAATCAAAAGCCTTTAAGAAGGTGTTTTATTGTTGCAAATTGTTCATATAATCGGGCCACTATGCACTAAGATGTTCGTTCATCCTAATATGCACACGCGGTTTAAGCTTCGTGACAACAGGTACAAACAGTTTCAAACTGATCTCAGTAGGTATGTAAGTAAAGGATTTCCGTTCTATACATGGAAGACAGACACGTTTAAGTATTTCAGTAGACCACGGTAACCCTGATTTTTGTAACACACGTTCATCCCAAGATAAGCCCTCAGTTTAAGTTTAGTCGCTGTAGGTGAAAAGACGTTGAAATTTGAGGTTTGACAAGAATTTAAGAAACAGTTGTGTAATGTTATGTATATCTATAATCTATGTCTAACATTTGTCCATGATTATAGATTGTAATGATCATGTGTAAACAGCATAAAACAGAATTTTTTTGTCCATGAGTGTAGGTTACATGTTAAGATAATGGTGCTATAAATAAAAATGTTTACTCGGCTTCGGGTTCTAGACGCAGCTTTGATGATGAACCTGTTTACAGTTTGAGGTAATTTTCTACTGGTATCATTGAGTATTGCGTCGTAAGTCATTTAGGGATGTATTGTGACATATGTCACGTGGTAATTAATTACGACATACAGTAGTAACAGAGTCGTGGAGATGTTGAGAAGTGAACAATTAATCGTATTCATATTTCTATTCTTATTTTATACTCAGTCTGCAGAAATATTTACTTTAGTGTTAGATTTTATTTGAGAAGAATCATTTATTTCAAGTATTTATTGGAATTACAAAGTGCTCATATGACTGTTTGGATAAACACTATTTGGGGATTACTGCGAATTCACTCAAAGACCTTCTAAACAATGTCATTGTGATACATCAAGACTGTTGGCACTTCAGCACATTCAAAGATATTGGTACGTCAGCACATACAAGACTTGGGATTCATTCGGAATACCATTCTTTTGGACTTGTGATAGAATTTTTGGTATATTTTGGATTTAATTCACAATACTGTAAGTTCCTCTTAAAATTTCATTCTTTAACTTTGAGAATTAAACGATTTATTAAGCTTTACAAAACATGTTGGTTTTGCTTCTTTCTGTTGTATAGTTTAAGACCAATGATTCGTAACAGTAAATTCTAGTAAGTCTTCATGATAAACACATCTTCCTTCCAGGTAGCAAACATTAAGTCAACTTTTGGAGCTAACATGTGTGACAGTATAGGTATATGGGCCCAAACATGAAAGACAGGCAAATAAAAGCTTATTACAATTTTCATTAAGGAAAGTAGATCAGTTTTCCTCAAAAGATAAATTTAGAATACAAGTTTGATCTCAAGAGAGTTATAGCCCGCACAAGGGAGAAGAAGTAATCTGCATTGCCCACTTCTGGGAGGGGGTTGCAATTTCTTTCTTTTTTTATTTGTTAATATAATCACAGAAGAGAGTTCCAAACTTCAGATTTAACAGTAGCAAGTGGGATTCACTCTATTAATTTGTGATTCAGAGATTCAAGATATTTTGTTGGGGTATTTACTTCATGGAGTAATTAAATTTCTGAATTCATTAATCAGATCAATTTCTACATTAGGAAATTATTTGATTTTTTCTTCTAAATATTAGTGGATAGACGTATAGAACGATATCCAAATAAGGATCACACTATAAAAGTAACTTAAAGAAAAAAGGTTCTGAGACTATATCATTAAATTTCGATGTTAGTGTACATGAAAGTTTATATAATTTACTTTGGTTACACTTTTTTAACACTGCAAAGAAATAAATACAAATCAACCAGGGGAATCTCATATATAGTTTTGACTGAATGGCTTAAGAACAAAAATATTTATATACACGTACACACACGCACACACACATCCTGTACCCATAACACAATCGCGTTTGACAATCATGTAACTCACTAATGTTACATGTCGTGTCAATTAAGATTTATATTATTATGATTTATTTTATTACAAATCTAAATATTTACAAATTCCCTTGTTCTGCTGAATAAATTTAAGCGATCATTATATACCAATATTTGATTCTACTATTTTCATATAAGCCATCGATGTACCCACATATACTTTATTTGCTAAATCGCCACCATCTTCTACTAAAATGTGATCTCATTTATACCCATATTTAATTCTCCTACTACTATTACTGTTCCTGCTTCTATACTAGCGATCGACTACTGCTCCTGCTTCTATACTAGCTATCGACTACTGCTCCTATTGTTAAACTAGCTATCTACTACTGCTCTTGTTTCTATATTAGCTATCGACTACTGCTCCTGTTTTTCTACTAGTTATCGACTACTGCTCTTCTTTCTATATTAGCTATTGATATATCTTCCCACACATTATTTGCTTGTTAAATCGACGCCATCTTCTGCTAAAGCGATCTTGTTAATACCCATATTTTATTCTCCTTTTTTATCGTAGCAATCGGTGTATCTAAATATAATTATTTCTTAAATCAGCTTCATTTTTTAATGTGATCTCATTTATACCCATATTTAACTCTCTTGCTGTTATACTAACTATCGATGTATCAGCATAATGTTTGCTGGATGTATCTTGATCAGTAACGCAGACAGGTAAATTGGTTATCATTTTCGCACCCAAGTTGACGTTAGAAAAGAATGTGTAATTACACCATCACTAGTTCCAAATCTAGCTAACGGAAACGGATCGTCATTAATTTTTATTACCATGCCATCGGGAGTTAAACTAGGGACTGGATGTTTTTCATGTTTTTAACTAATAACTTTTATATCATTACCATGGTTAATTATATAGGTTTATTCCAGTCCACTCTCAGAGCAACCAATATATCTAACTGCCTCATTGTCCATGAAAGTTGTCTAAGTTGCTAATAATTACATCACAAGTTTTAATGAAATATATATAATCTAATTTAAGTATTTGTTCAGGAACTTTTTGGAATTGATCCTCGGCGATATTTGTTAATAGAATGTTGTCATAACCATCTATATACCGTTATTAGTTGTAGTAAATTTGCAATCTTATTACTTTTTGTGTTTAGATTTTGTAACATTTCCGTGACAACAGGTTGTAGTCACCCCATCCCCATGTATAACTTCATTTCTTTTCGCATATTTTTCAGTATTCAGTTCTGAACAACTACTGCTATACGATAGCCTTCCAAATTTGTATAGCTTATTATATAACAAAATTATATACTATACAGCATAAATGTTGAGTAAATACAGCGCAAAATTAACAAAAGTACTAAAGAAAAAACTTACTGAAAAAAGTTATATGATGATTTAAAAAACACACTATAGATGTAACTGTAACCAGAAAAAGCACAGATACTATTTGTTAACTAAAATTCTGAAATTGCAAAATTAAGAAAATGATGGAGTTTGTGAAATTAAATATGACCATGTTACTTTACATAAACATTTATCATGCTGCAGACGAAGAGAACAAAAGTATATTTAAGCACGAGAATAGTTAATATAAAATTTAGGATATAGTTTCGTCCTCATATTCTTATACTACCGTTTAGTTTTGAGAATGTTGTTTTTAATAGGGATTAGAAAAGTATCAAATAATTTTTGTAACCAGACTGAAGTATTTTATTTATTAGTGATTCCTCATAACCTCTTTGCCATAAATATTTAATAACTCTGTTCAAGATTTATGATCAGTTTTATATTTATTGCTTGTTTCGTAAATATATAATAAATAGCTATTTTTATATTTATTAATATCAACTCTTTTCTTGTAATTTTCTTCTTTCATTTTTCAACATAATAATCAATACAGTAGTTTTGAATATAACCATGGTAAAGATGTACAATTTAAGTACACATAGCCAAAAATAATTAATTCTATATCTGCATTTGGGCACTATACATCATCTGGTAATTTTTCTTCTAAATCATCTTCAGCAAAACAAAATTCACAAATATATTGTTTTCAGCAGCAACATCAACTTTAGTAAAGCATGATTCACAAATTGGTACTATACCTCATTACTCGTTTTATATATATATATATATATATATATATATATATATATATATATATATATATATATATATATATATATATATATATATATATATATATATATAAAATTTTGCATTAATTTACAATGTAATATTATATAGCTTAGAGGTATATGACTGTGAAACAAATGGAAATCAAGTTATTTCAAACTGGTTCGTTCACTGAAAAATTATAAAGAAGCGAATATTAGAAGTAAAATTAGGCAAGCAGTAAAAACGACTGTTTAGAGTATAGCAAAACTATTAGCATAACCAAAGCAAATTTCAAACGTGCAACAACAAAATGATAAGAAAAGCATAAAGTATATATCAAATTAACAGAAAATCTAATGCAAATAGTATAATCAAATACCAGCCAAAGAACAGGGACCATAGCCGCAAATTATGAGCTCTCCTCCAGAAGAATAACGTGGTTATGATGGCTGAATGCTTAGATAAACTTATCTGAGGTAAATATAAGCTAATTGTACAATCTGAATTAATAAATTTACATAATGACGAAGTAAAAAGAAATAGAAAATATTTAGTGTAAGTCATGAATGCAAGCAGAGGTAGAAACAAACCGAAAGAGCAACAGATCAAGCTTTTCTTGTTACAGAAACGTCTACAAAGATAGAACGTTGTATAGACAGAGCTGGAACATGGTAATTACTCTAATATTGAAACCCAAATACCAATGAAATCAAAACGCTAAACACTAAATCTTTTTGGCAAGCTTTATATTTACCTTTAAAATTACCAGAATTACAATTAGATGCTTGTTAAAGCACACATTAAAGTATTTGTGGTATTGGGTTGCATGTTAACAAACTATTGTCGTCTACTACTGCGAGATGTCTAATAGTAGAACTAATGGTTTCACTAGCTGGTCACTATTGACTTGCTTTGTAAAGGATTTGTTATCTCATCAACTTTAAAAAGGAAAGGATTTTACTTCCTGACAGAATGAACAAATTATCTATAACGGTTATACCACCATCTGTTGTTAGTGTTCGTTTCACTGCTGTCGGGTAATTTAATTTCAGCATCCTGTGTAGTGTTTTTGGCACGTCTTTGTCGCAGTGAACGCCATTTTTTAATCTTGTTCTTTCTTAAAATGTACCGCTTTGGCTTTTTTAATTCATGTGAACGTTGCCCAAGTTGTCCTTCAAGTTCAACTCTCTGTGGATCGTGTTTGCTTTAGTGGAAGTACTTTCACTGGTTCTTTGCTAACCTTAGATTCATCTTGTTTTGTTTTGTTTTGGGGGGGGGTTGTTTTGTTGTTATTTTCGCTTGGTTTGTGGGGGGTGTTTGTTTTGTTTCTTTGGGGGGGTTGGGGGGGTTGGGGTTTGGGGGGTTGTTTTTTGTCTTGTTCATATTTCATTATTTTATAAGGAAATTTTCAAAACAGATAAAGATAAATCGGATTAATACGGTTAGTTTTTTCACCAGGATCTTTTTGTTATAGAAATGTTTGTCTCCGTCTGCACTGAATATTAGTTTGATAATTTTGCACATATAGATTAAACAAAAAACTAAATAATGCGGAAATATTATTGAAAATAGGTTTTGATGAGGGTGGGTTGAACGTTACTGTATTTAGACTATCGTGTGTCACTTTTCAGAGTTCGGTGACTTGGCTGGGTCGTGCAAAATTAGTTGACGTGGGACAATATTTTGTCATAAAGGATCCCCTTCAAGCGTAAAATTCCCAGCAAACATCACATTTGTTGAATGAGATTTCAGCATACATTTGCCTCTCTTTCCATGTCCCTTTCTCATTTTTAGATTGCTGATTACTTGTGATACATATCAGAGAGAATGTTTTGTAATATATACGTATTGAAGCATTTGTATTCTCAAAAGAGTTAAATATTATTCATTTGAAGTTTACAGATATCTTCTAGTTTTGTTTATACAGTTGCATCCTGTATCTTTTCATTTCACATGCAGTTTAATTTCATGTAGATATCTTGGTTTTAATAGCATGACAAACAATATATATTTGTAAAATATTTTTTAAACATTAATTTATAGATGTTTTTTTAATTAAAATCTTATTTCAAATTGTCATTACCCAATTCTGATTTCTTTATCCAACCATAACTTTATATGTCCACTTTGTCATATACTTCTTCAGCCCAGTTTAAAGAGGTCACTTTGAAATATATCGATGCTGACCAAATGCCACTATATTCGGGTGCCACGTAAATTAATCAGAATGGAGATCCGCGATGCACAGCATAAACCCAGATATGTATTTGCATAGTGTGCTGTTAGATCACATGAAATCACATGTTGACTGAACATTTGTACACGCATCTGATGTCGCATTACTCGATGAATGGGTGACACTTGTGTCCACTAATCTATATTCCAGTAAAAACAAGGGGGTCGAATTCCATATTTTTCGTATTCATGTCATAGGAACCTGCAAATATAAACTTTTAGGATCTTGATTCGGCAGGCTAGTAGTCGTATTATACGAAAATATAAACAGACTGGTGTATGTAATATATTAAGGACCGTGAGTGTGCATGACAATGTGCGTCCACTAAGACAATAAATTTGATGGTATAGACACATTATAATTAAATAAGGTACAAGTCTAATCTTGTCTGGGTAACATCAGTATCATAATTATATGCATACAATGGTGGAATCAACTGCAAACAAAGAAAAAACAGTTTCTTAATGAAGAATATTTACAATAAAAGAAAGAAGGAAGGGTCCAAAACAGACTCTTGATTGATCCCTGGATAAATGATAAGAATTTGTGAGCTACTATTGCTAATAATTACTTGCTGAGACCTTTCATTTGCAAATGATCTAAACCAACTAAACCAATTTATGGACAAATTATCAAACCTGTAATATTTCAACTTTTGCAATAAAATTCCACGATCAAATAGATCAAAGGTTTCCTTACATTCAGAAAAAAACAAGTCAAAGCACCATTATCCATTTCACGTAGCCAAAGATCTGTTCATCTGTTTAGTCCTGTCTGGCACGAATGATATTTTCTAAATGCCGATTGTACCTTATGAAATACAAAGTACGCTTCAAACAAATCACAGACCTGCTTAGTTACCTCCTTTTCAAATGAGTTTTATAATATAGGTAGAATGGATATTGGTCTGTAGTTCCCTGGATCTTCATTTTCTCCTTTCTTAAAGCTACACGTAACATTTGCACACGTGAAAGTATCTGGAAATTTAAGACATTTCACTTTTCTTGTTTTTATTTTTGTTTTAACATGCGTTCCAGACTTTGTTAATAATCGTGTAACAAGTTTACGAATTCGTCGGCCAGTGCAATCGAGCTCAAGAAAATTTATTAATACTCACCTTTTTATTGAGCATATCACTGACCTCAGCTTCACTAACTTTCGTGTATGAAACATATTTATATTCTGGTATTTTAGCTTTTATAAATAATATTAGTTAATGAAAATCGATTTTAGCCTGGTTCTGAAAACGGTGACTGGTGAGGCTTATGAAGAAATTATTGAATATTTAAACAATATTTCCTGAGATGCTGTTATCATTTTGCTTAAGTTAGGGGATAGGGTAAGAACTGTTCTTAGATGGATTCAGCTCTTTTAAGTGATTCATCAATGCCTTAGTATCGTTACTTTCATCAATAACCTGTCTAAAGTATTATTGTGTTACATTGCCAATCAGATATTTAACTTTATTCTTACTTTTGTTTAAGGTTTTTATGTTTTTCTTTTTGTGAATGTCTCGCTTAGATACCTAGCCTCATTAATCTCAATGGTAATCCACTTGGGTGTAATTTGGTGTTTAACCGTTCTTGTTTTATTTAGGTCTCAGTTTAATAATGAATGCCATATATCTAAGGCAGTGCTGACATAGCTACACAGCTACCTGAATCAAATGGTTTGTAAATTAAATCATTTAAATAATTTCCTCGTTAAATACTTTCAAGCTCCTTTACTGTGCTTAAATGTGGTGACCATTTTTAGCCAGTTTGGATACAGACAGAAAAGTAGTCACTCACTGCATACACGTGCAGATTAACTTCAGCTATATTCTCTCGTTATTACTAATGATATTGGCACTTTTATCTGTTAATAAATTCCGACTGTTAATCGTAAATCGTTTAGTTGTTAAACTACTTGTCCATTTTATTCGTAGTTCTCCTGTAACAGTCACTACAAAAACATTTCAACCCCATCAATCCAATCAGTTGTAGAACTAGGTGGTATGTAAACTGAGTAAAAGGTGTTGGTTGGATTGGATATTATATGCTCTCATCCAGATGTTAAATCGTTATAATAAAGTGATATTCATTTTCGATTTCAACCTTACACAACGGGCATAAGATATCTTCATAACAAATACGTTCTATCTTCCTATATTTGCTATTAGCGATAAATTCTCATTTGTTGATATAGCCTTCATATATCATAAATATGTGTATTACCTAAAACATCTACACAGATACAAAACTCAAGTAATCAGCACATCTGTCCTAGAAAGATGCAATTAAAATTTCCAATCAGACACCATCCAAGAAAAAGAATGAAATGGATAGAAAACATCATCAGGATGCCAGAAACAAGAACAGCAAGGGCAGCCATAGACTCGGCTCTAGCTTTTGGAAAACGAAAAATGAGAATGACCGAAGCACACCATTAGAAGGATTTATGTAAGAAGACCTAAATCAGATGTGACAGATTTCCAATAGGAACAGAAAGACCTAACTAACTAAAGCATCTAATATATTTGATGTGTAAAATAACCTTTTGCGAACCTATGCAAACATTATCTATCAATATCATTTTATGACATATCTAATACTTTCATGACACTGTTTTCACATCCTTATCTATATCATTCAATGAATCCTCACTCACTACCAAAATCTTATCGTCACCATACATCACAAGCTCCATATTTCAGAAGTACTTTTCTGATATTCAATTCCCAGCAATCGCAGTTTTCGCTCCATCTCAATTAAAGATTGCAACATTGTTTAGGGAATTTGTTGTCGGGCATTGTCCTAACTAGTAACCAATCTTTCAATACAATACCTTATTTATCATAAATTCTACCCAATTCATTATAAGGATTTATATTTGGAGTAGATTATTTTTCCATTATGTATTTCCATACTGATA
>JAECUM010029586.1:0-21212 GCA_016617855.1 Megalonaias nervosa
TTGTTGTTATCATATCATAACCTTCTTCTCATTCCCTGCTATGAGAAGGAAATACTAGTAACTTTAAGAGATGTCTTGCCCATGATTAGAGAGAGAGAGAAAAAAAAAAAAGTTCGGGCTCTCTTAAAGATGACGGTGTCACTCATAACGGAGTAGATACGGCTGGGGAACTTGGCAATGCGGAGGTACGACGGGATCGACTGTAAGAAAGACGAACGAAACCTTCTGATTCTTTTGACAGAACGGACTTTTATTTAAATAATTGATATATAATAATTCATTCTACACCTTTAAAGCGTTTATATTTAAAATACATAAAATACATATAAAATTATACTTTCTTTCGAACTTACCAACTTCATTCATTTGTGTAATTTCTGCATTTTAGAATATAATACAGATAATTAAATATCGAATAAATTCATGATAGCCCAAAGAGTATAAAATTCAATAGTTGCGATTAATGCAACAATCATTTTGAAGAAATGTATTTTACTAAATTTAAAATAGAATACTAATTTGAAATATATTACTAAATATTATTCTTTATTACTTAAAGAATATTGTATTTCTAAATTATATCTAAACATGAAGCTGGTAGCGAATTCGTCTTTTCCAATAATAATTACCACAAATACAAATGAATATAAATTCTTTAAAACAATTAAACATTCCATTACATTATAATATAAAATAAAAAGAATTCACAAGAATGTTGCAAAACTATGAAGTTTACCGCAGAAATCTTTAACATTAAAAGTACTTATTCTTTAAAGAAATTTACGAATACAAACGATTCTTACCTGTAAGAAAGACGAACGAAACCTTCTGATTCTTTTGACAGAACGGACTGATTCGCACAAGCCGCACTTCTCTATTTATACTGATTTGAACATGCTCCTGGCCAAATTTGGAATTGTTGGGCCTGTGTGCGTTCGTCTCGAATCAGAAGGAGGCTCCGTCTATTCTTAATGGAAGCGAGTGTGTTTCGCTTACGTCAGAATTTGCCTCTTCAGCATTTTGTTTGAGACAAACACTGAATCTTGTATCTTACTCAGTCAGCAAGAATTTTAGGAATCTAGCCCCTTAGTACTGACGCAATATACGACTGCAAATTTGCTGACTAGGTATATAATGAAAATGTATAGCACGGGTAAATTTGCACTTGCTTATAGGGGCGCAATCTTTATTAAAATAGTAACTAGCTGTAATGCGAAAATAAATAATATTACACTCAATATATTTTAGTGGAAACTACTTTCAATATAATCCAATGAAAAATTAGTTTTAATACAATTTAGAGAAAATTTCAATGTTATTACTTTTACTCAAAAATTCTGTCCTAATACTTTGATTATAAATCGCACTTTCAGGCCTGATTAAAATAGAATTAATAAAATGACTGTTTTCAGCTTCCCCCCCCCCCGTTTTTTAAAATTAAAAAGTTTCAAAATGTTAAGACTGTGTAAAAATTATTATTATAGTATTGAGTTTTTGATTGCTAGATCACGTGTTGTCAGTACCAGAAAATTCGGATCATGATTTCTGATGCTGACAACAAGACGTGATCTGTCAGTCATGCCCAAATTACAATGATAATGATTTTTTGGGGTTACATATTTATTAATTTTCATATAATTTAATAAAATCAGTCGCGTAGCAACTTCCATGCCGTAGATGGGGTGGGTGGGGTGTAGGCCTAATGGGTGCACACAATTTCCATTAAACATGCGATATTGGGATAGACCCAAAATTATTTTCGCAGGGAAAGGGTTTGCAGAATTTCTAGCTACACTACTTGAATAAATTAATGTTTATGCATAGCTGAAAAATACAAATTGCTCAACATGTCAACCTTTTGATAAGAACTGCATCTTAAATCATAAACCGAATTACATTTTGATCATCTTCTATGCGCATGAATATCGCAGTTTTACGAACGGAGCACATGGAAACAGTCACTCGTTTTCACAAAGATCACTGTCAATAAACACGAATTATAGGACGCATGGGGGCGGCAGACCCATATATGTGATTTACAGTTCTTGTGCAGTGGTCAAAATTTGCATAACGGGAGATTTCATCATCTTCATGCCTGTAAGTTCCCATCCGAGGCCAGGCTGACAGCGGACGAACTGTTTCTGACGATAAATTGTGAAAGTCTCCGACGAGTACTTGGCATTGGAATCACAATATTAATTTTAACAGTTATTTACAGTTATATTTATTAGGGCTTATATTTATTTTAATACAAGTAGGTAATACAGATTGATATTTATTACAATACAGGTAGGTAATACAGATTTATATTTTTTACAATACAGGTATGTAATACAGTTTATATTTTTTACAATACAGGTAGGTAATACAGATTTATATTTCTTGCAATACAGGTAGGTAATACAGATTTATATTTGCTACAATATATGTAGGTAATACATATTTATTCTAAAAGCAGGATGATACAAGGTAAAATGAAGAAATTAATACCTACAGCTAATGCTTATGGATTTAACTGTTTTACGCTTATAAGATTCGGCGTTTGCAAAAATTCGTCCAACTGTTGGACGATGTTGTATCTTTCCAAATAAAAGTATTACTAGCTAGTATCAAGCTATTATAATATTTTGGGAGAAAAAACTCCAATTGTAGATTTGGAATATCGTGTTTTAATGCATCTCAATTCGAGTCCAAATCTGCTGAAGAAAGACAATTTGGATATTTCTATTTTTTTCTTTTAATGCTTATAATGATCGGAATTGTCATTTAAACAAAACCAAGACATTCAGTTTACACCGGGAAAACAAACTATCCCCAAAAAACATGCAGACGTATGTTTTTTTGGCATCATTTGACAATATATTTTTTTTTCTCAGATTGTTCCTCAGTCCATCATGGTATCTCGAAAAGGATATCGGTGACATTCTATTTTTTCACTGCTTTCCACTTTGATATAGGCATACAACTCACATGCAAAATGTGGTATATAAATTACATTTAATAGTGTGATTTTCCTTAAGTAATTATTGACTTTCACTCTCAGATAAAGTTCTTACTATTTAACTTACTTCTATGCGTCTGTTTATAATAAAATAATTAACTACGCCAAATAAATTACGTAAAGCTTTTATAAAATTTTCGATGAAGTTGTTATAGATATCCACTTGAAAAAAAGGACGATGGGAGGGACTACAAAAATGGATAGGAAATGCACCTTATAGGGGAGAAAATATTGGAGATGAATTCCATTTGTTATTTAAATGTTACTTTTCTCATGCTGAACGAAAAGTTTATTTCAAAACCGTTTTTTTTTTATTAGACCTAATACTTTGAAATTTGAACATATTATGAATCCGAAGAATGATATACAGTTAAAATAACTATGCACGCTTTGTAATATTACACTAAAGTCCTTCTTATTCTGATAACTATCAACTTATTGTATTTATTACATTTTCGTGTACAATCTATATGTATGTACTATATGTTTGGTAGTCCATTGTTTTACTCATGTGTCTTCATTTACTTGTTTACACACTCTCTCTCTCTCTCTCTCTCTCTCTCTCTCTCTCTCTCTCTCTCTCTCTTCTCTTTACGAGTTAATGACCTCGAGGATGGGATGATCAACGATTCTAATGCACTTGCATTGGAGTACGGAATAGATGAAAACTGAAACGCTGTTAGTTTAAAAAGAGAGAAATTAATGCAAATGTGAATAGAAGTGTCAAGTAATATTACTATTCATTCCAAAAACTAGGTACGTCATAAACTACATTGTATATAGAATATATTGTGGTCTTTATAACAGATCTGATAAATCTGGTAAGAAATCTTATAAGCTTGAGAAGAGATGGTATATACTCTATAATATATAGTTAGGCATCATGTGTGCCGTTAAACGCTAACACATGTACATAGAAGATATCTCATAAACTTTAGATATCTTATATACAATTTTAAATAAGATATCTTAAAACGATTATAAAATATACTAATATGTTTATAAGAATAATTTCATAATCGTATAAAATGTCTTACAAACTATATTAGAGATCTTACTTTTAATTTTGATTACTAAGACATCTTATATAATCTATAAGATATAAATTGCGTAAGATATCTTACATAGATAATAAGATATCTCATAAAGTTTATAACATATCATATAATATCTGTTAGATATAAAGTTTTAAAATATTTTATAAACTTTATAAGATCTTATAAACAGTTCATTCAGATCTCATAATTTGTATAACATATCTCATACGCGTTATAAGATATCTTATAAATGGTGAGATCTCATAAATTGTATAAGATATCTCAGACATGTTTTAAGATTATCTTATAAATTATATAGATATCTTTAATACTTTCCTAGTTCTCTCAAGTGTTTCCATTCACAAGATATGATTAAAATTTATTGATATATCGTATTTATCATGTAACCTCTCTCTAAAGGTATACGATATGTAATGAAGTTTATAAAATAGCTTTAAAAAGAATTAAAATATCTTCTATAATCAACAAACTTATCAGATATCAACAAGTTTGTGAGATATCTAGTTTTTCAAAATAAATACTAGTTTGGCCAAAATAAAAGTTTATCGCATTTTTAGTCTCATAAATATACATAACTCTGTCGGTGTGCAACTTTATTTGTCATGTGTGATAAACAATTATTTTAGAAGTCTACACGTTCGTCATTAGTCTGCTAAATTCCTGAACAACTTTTATAGAGAAGAAAAGGAAGACAAATTTGAAGATGAAACTGAATAAAAAAGACACACGCAATTACCCCGGTAATACCTATTTTACGACAACATAGATAATAATGAAGATAATTGGATGGGAGAGATGGAAGTTTGTTTTCTTGCAAAAGTCAGCGTGTTTTCACAGTATTTTAAGGGATTCCAATGTAAAACTCTAAGATCTGTGCCAACTATAGTACCTTAAAACAAAAATTAAATATTCACCATCCGTCTCTTCTGTCGTACCCCCTCCCCTTATTTGTACTAGTTCCCGCCAGCTACGATTACATGACGAAATGAGAAATTATCGCATACTGCAACATGCTAAATTCATTTAGATTTAGAATTAACAGCGTGCAAGTTTTGCTAATTTTATCATTGCAGGATGCTTCCACTTCAGGAGTTCGTCATACAAAAGTATGGTAATTATAAAAATAAATCTATCTGATAGCAGGACCAATAATTTTGAAGAATTTTACTGAAAACGCATCTGACTAACACCGAATAAAATGGGCCACATGACCTCTTGCAAGTATGGTGATGAAGTATCCCCAATTACGTCCTGTACTAAAATTGGGTATCCATATGGCTACTGAAACTTGGTACACATATGTGGCTACTGAATAGGGTAGCGTTGCCTTTATTTCACATGATGGTAAAGAATGTTATCCAGATGCACATAAATAAACGGTCTTGTTGTGTCCATTACAAATGTTAACTGGATTTCACTCGCCAAAAGGAAGTGATGCATAAAAAGTAGGTCGCCGATTTTTCTGTCAGTGATCTCAGACTTAGATACCAACACAGGCAACAGTTAATGAACACATTTAATAGTGCCTAAAATATGGGCCGATGACTATGATAAGAATTAAACTCTATTTTCTCTCCAAATTAGGTCAAAGTCACTCTATTTCATTGCCTATGTACAGGTCGTGGAAATGCTTCCGCATTGAAAGTTTGATGTATGTAACTAAATGCCAAGTAAATGATTAACAAACATATGGAAGTCTTTATACAGGGATTAGTCCCTGTTTTATACCTGTACCAAACAACAGTTACTATTTGATTTTGATTATGAAAGGACCTTATTTATTGACCAGATTCAATAAAACCTATGGTCATGGTTAAATTTATCATCATTGAAGTGGACAAGAATGAAGGCGGCATTAATGTAGCCTTCATTTCAGTGTGTCATTTATATTTTAAGTGTCTAGGCTCGTACAAAAGAAACAAAGAAAAGAGTGAAGCCAACAAGCTTTGTAAATTTAACAAAATAATTTGTTTCCCTAGAAAACAAGGTAAAAATATGAAAAAAGGACTTACGGTTTATGAATCAAATCCAAAAATTAATCCAATAATTAAAAATATAAGTCCCATCACTAAAAAGTTCTAAATGAATCAAAGTTCGAATCCCGATGAAGTTCCAAGATGGAAGACGATGACGTCCTCTATAACCTGTTTTGTGTTGTCGTGTCAACAGTTCCTTGTTGAATCACCAAAAATAATATTCCGGCTTAAGAATTCCGAATAATTTTCAATAAATTTCTTTGTCCAAGAATTCTGATGAGCACGGGATAAAGTCTCCAGGGAAAATAAATTATTAATTCCGAAAAATAGAAAAAATTCAAATCAAACTGGCAACAACAAAATAATACCTTGGAGCCCGAAGATATGAATTACGACTGACTAGAAAAACACTATGAAAAATCACTTTAACTACAACGCAGAACGGACCACGTGATAGGGTCACGTGATCACTCTTTCAAGAGTCGTAGTAACATCATATGTCAATTATCTTGTAAGCCATGTACGGATTCGATTGTACTGAACGAATCTTACTATAAGATTCAATAATTAAAATTTGTTTAAAAGAAAGGTGTTTACAACAGAGCTGAAAGAGGCCCTGAAATCTAGGTCACCAGAAGATACAATGTTTCTACGAATTTCGTATTTATCAGGTTTAACAGAACTGAACTGAATTTTCTGGAAAAATGTCAAATCCAGTGAATAAAGTTATCATTACAATAACATGTAATGAAATAAAATAAAGTAAAAAAGAAATTTAAAACTAACACACAAGTAATTAAGTTACATATAAGTAACAATTTTTAAATAAGGATTTAAAAAATGCGCATGATTTCAAGAAACATATATACTTGCCGATCTTTTTTCCCCCTAATTTCATGGCATACTGATCTCTTTCAGACTGGGTAATAAGGGTGAAATTATTGAAATTGACAACAAAATATATATTTGCATGAAACGTTCATTCTATTCCAAAATTTCATAATCTGGATGAACTGATACCCATGGAAAAGACAAAACTTGTCAAAACCAGAAGGGTAGGAATTGGGAGAAAATGCTCATTGTACAAGAGTCAAGTAACTACTTCCGTCAAACTATACTCCCAGTACCCACTGGCAGATCAATGTCTACCTGCTGACAGATCAAAGTGCACCCACCAGCACATCAACATCTACCTGCTTACAGATCAAACTGCACCCACCAGCATATTTATGTCTGCCTGCTGACAGATCAAAGTTTATCCACTGTAAGAGAAGGGTCTGCCAGTTGACTGATGAAGGTCTTCCCTCTTGCAGATTAAGATTTATTTACTGACAGATCAAGGTCTACTCATTGTTAGATTAAGACAGATTTACCCAATGGTAATCATAGATCTTCCCATGGACAGATCAAAGTCTGCAGTCTGACAGATCAAGGCATGCCCGCTGACATATCAAGGTCTATTCATTGGCAGACCAAGAGAGATTTACCCAATGGCAGATCATGTATCTACCCATGGACAGATCAAAGACTGCATTCTGACAGAACAAGGCTTGTCTGGTGACAGATTAAGTTCTACTCATTGGCAGATTAAGGCAGATTTACCCATGGACAGATCAAAGTATGCATTCCGACAGATCAAGGCCTGCCAACCGACAGATCAAGGTCGACTTCCTGACAGATCGTAATCAACATGCATTATATACTATGAAATATCATTTTTAATTTTAATTTTCCTCTAGAATGAGATGAGAAAACAATGCAAACAATAAACTATTTTCCATGAGAAAGAAAGAGTAAATTATCAGTACAAATTAATTCCTAATTCTTTGCAAATTATTCCCAAGTAGGTACTTACATTGTTACATGAAAGTATACACCATGTAATTGATTTATACAGGTATATCGACTACAGCAATTCTGAACATTTTGTACAGGTTGTTTGCCCTTTTCATATTAAAAATCAATGAAGAAATGACTAATTAATAGTTATATTGAAAAAATATAAAAGATCTAAGAGGAACAACTGATACAGCAATGTACCATATTAATTTTATTTATGTTTCTTTACTTTATCCTGACTTTAAAAAACTGGTGCAGCGATATCCATAACATCCATACTGCCACCCGAGGTATTGCATTTTATTTGATAGGTGGGGGGGATGCATTATGAAGAAAGCAAAACCAACTAAGGAAATATGACAATAATAGAGTTTTTATTTCACTTTAACTTTTATTTTACAAAAATAATTTGTCGTCTAAAATTGCAAATAATGTAACACACATCTCTAAATACTGTTGTTCAGCAAGTGCATAAATGATTGCAAGATGATGTTCATCAAGTAAGTTCACACATAACATATTATATTTAAAAAAATATGTTTTGACGGCCATTAAGAACAATGTGGTTTTTACTCGGACAACAGAACAAATATATGCAATACTTAAACAAAGAAAACTTTAAAATACAGGGGAGTTTAGCCAAAAAGTGGCCAACTCTTCTGTAAAAGAGTCAAAGAGTTGAAAATCTAAAAAGTTATTTTCCTCTTCGCATACAAATACAATTTATGGATGAATCAACAATAAGTTATAAACTTTACATATGCAATACAAACACCATATGTACTCACTTATAAGTCAAGTCAAACTACAAACAACACAGACCCTGATCTGCTGTTGCATGATGCACTGGTAGATCAATGTCTGTGTTGTTTGTTGTACTGATTACTCATAACAAACTGCACAGACCCAGATTTGCCAGCACTTTATGTGACAGCAGATCTTTGTCTTTGCAGTTTGCAAGCTGGATGAGTCTTATAAGCAAGGATATGTTGTAATGGTAGAATTATGAAATCACTGTGGAAATACTGTAAAATAGCATGCAAACCATATGGATACTATGAGGAATGAATCACGAAAACTTAATGTAGACATCATATATCACCGCATTGGCGGCCACTAAACGGATGTAAAATGTACGTCATTAAAAGTAAGCAGTGGCTTAAGGCATGGTCTACAGTGCTTACTTCTGAATTAGCTGATGTGGGTTCAACTTCATGATATAAAGAGGTCAACAAAAAGAATGAACACAGACCTCTCTCTGTAGGTTTTATCTAATCTTTACTTTAAAAAAAAGGAACATCTTGGTTTGCATGGATCTATGTGACAACAAGTTGGTTTTGTCAAATCCTTATTGAAAAAAGAACAATCCTTGGTTCACACAGATCCCAGTGACCACAAGTAAGTATTATCCAATTCTTATCGAAAAAGAGAGTTCTAAATACAAAATCAACAACACAAAAACACTTGGTTATTCCTGACCACAGTAGCCACAAATGGGTTTAATCCAATCCTTACTGAATAATAGAAACTCAAGATCATCATCAACAATAACAACTACCCTTGGTTCTCATGGACCAGTGTGGTTGCAAGTGACAAAAAAAGGCATATGCTTCCATGATAATTTTGAAAAACTGACAACTGATAAAATAATTTCTGCTGATACTATCTATCCCTTTATGGCAGCCTGTAATGTAAGGAAGTTTGCACTATACCAATTATGACACTGGATTTCATCCCCAAAAAAGTATTTCACAAGAGAAAGAATTTGCCTTTTAAATATAAGTTGAAGAAATACATAATTTAGAATATAACAAAGTTTTGAAAACTGTATTATAAATCAGATGAATTTAAAATGGTTAAATTTAATAATCTCAAGCTGCATTTCTAAATTAGTCCATTAGCAACAATTATGTGCTCATGGAACATGAATGCCTCACCACAATAACCTAAATGCAAAACTTGATCACACCTTCAGATGTACATATGTATGGATGAATGAACATGGCTAACACTCAGACATGTCCCCTCAGACTTCATGGAGTGGCATAAAAACTATATATATATATATATATATATATATATATATATATATATATATATATATATATATATATATATATATATATATATACACATACACACACACAAAATAGCATAGAGAAGTTAAAAGTTTTGATGAGAAAATGAATTCTGAATGTTGTCATGATAAGAAAATCGTGTCAAGTTGTAGCACATCAAGGACAATGTTTGCATCTGTAATTGCATCTGTAAAGTCAACAGATTATGGAAAAGTAGAAAGTGGTTCCTGTTTCTACAGGAATTAAACATTTAAAATTATTTTGTTTCAACTAGTGTATTTCAACTTGTAGCGGATGCTGGAAAATAGTTTTATTGACCAAGAAATTGATGAGCCATAACAACATCTGTTGTTTTATGTAAATTTATGTAAGCGCAAATTATATCCCGGATATTTCATTGTCATAGTAGTAATTATAGGCTATTAAGCAAATTTAGAGAATTATTTAAAAGAAAATGTGTCGGCTGCAAAAAAATAATTTCATTTGTGCATGGCTGTCTCTTTCTAGTCTTCTTGGTTTAAACCACTTAGTTTCAATGTTTAAAGGTTGAATTCCTGGAGAAACAGCCATGTAAAGTTTTTGTGTTTTATTTGCTTGTCTTGTCTATGTTTTGTATTTACCTTTGAAAAAGACTCATTAAGAGTTGAAAGTGCTCAGGCTAGTTAGATACTAGTTTTGTACTGTTCGTTGTCAGTTTATTGCATATATATATATATATATATATATATATATATATATATATATATATATATATATATATATACACACCTACCTATCTCCTGCGAGCATTCATACTATTTAGTGGATACACACGAAATGAGATCAGATTTGTATTATGTATTAAATAACATATTAGATTCAATGAGACACAAGTGGGTTATACACTACCTTCAAACGGTCAAGCATGCCATCACATACAAAGCATGATCATTCATTACAAAGAAAGACTAGAAATTTGTTTCAATCCGACTGACTGTAGAGCCTGTCTAAATAATGAGGCTCTGAAACCAAAATCCTACTTAAATAAAATTAATAACTACTTTATGTACACTTACAAAAAACATGATTTGTACTTAAACAAAAGCCTAAGAGATAAAACTGTAGTACATTTTACTAGTGTTGGGATGGGATAATGAACAAAATAACAAAGGAAGATTATCAAGCCCAAAAGCTTGAAAATTCAGGTTGATGTTGATGTATTATTGTCCAAAACATGTGACAAATTCTAAGTTTGATAAATATTTTTGCCTTCACTGCCCTCTTTAGAAATCTAATCATTACTGAAAAATAAGGAAGGACTAATTGGAGCAAATAAATACAGCCTTTACAATTAGTAGTGGACACAGTATAATGATGGTCAACATCCATATCTTCTAAACATCACCATAATATGTACTAAGTTTCTCAGCAATCCACTAAAAACAAAAGTAGCCGCATTCACACAATTCTGTCATATATCATACCCGGCTAAGTCAAAAAGGGCAATAACTCTTATCAAAATTTGTAATAGCATAAAGATTTGTCAGTATGTTCATTTTCAGATGATAAATATAACATCTACCAAGTATAGTGAGCTATACGAAACGTACTCAAGTTCATCAGATTCTATCTCTCACAGCATTCAGCTGCAGGACAAAAGGGCAAAAACTCTTACAACAGCAGTAATTCCTCAGCTATTCAACACGTGATGATAAACATGTTCAAAATGTCATAGCAATCCATTGAAAACAGTGAGACTAGTTGTGTACCCAGTGTTAAAGAAATAACTCCATCCAGTTCCATGGCAAAAGGGGCAATAAAGTAAAAAAAAATTAATTGAGCAAAACGTGATTTGTCAGTGTACACAGTATCAGATAATGACCAAAATATAGGCCAAGTTTCATCACAATCCATTGAAAACTATGAGACTAGTTGAGTTTCCAATTTTCTTCCATTTACTACATCCAGTTTCAAGGCAAAATGGGCAATAACTCTAAGAAAATTCCTGACAGCAAAGTGATTTGTCATTATATACATTGTCAGATGATGACCGTAACATTTCCCAAGTTTCATGGCAATCCATTGCAGACTGTCAGACTAGCTGCATACATGTGACATAATCTGGATTTCAAACCAGTACATTTAAAAATTCTGATCAGTAAATTGGCTTCTAAACCAGTAGATTTTATTTGCATAAAGTTTACATGCTTTAAGGGGGGTTTAAACAAAACATTTTTCCCACAATATATATTCTCTTCATGCTATAATAAAACTGCTGTGCTCCCAATATTCTGTCATTTACTACACCAAGCTCCAAGACAAAATGGGAAATAACACTAACCAAATTTCTGATTTAGTAACATGCATATCTTCAGCTGATGACATTAACATTACCAAGTTTAATGCAATTCAAATGGAAACTCTGAAACTAGTTACTTTCATGATTTTTTTATCATACACTGGATTCAACTGCTTGTCAAAATAGGCAACAATTCTTATAAAAATTGCCTTGGCAAGGTGATTTTTTTTATTATGCACATCTTGATGTAATGACCATAATACTTGCCCAATTTCATGACAATCCATCAAAACTGTGCTACTATTTATGTTCACAAGGTTCTGTTACACACTACATCAAGCGCCAAGTAAAAAAGGGCAACAACTCTAACAAAACTCACTGGAACACAGAAATTTCTCAATTTTGTACATCTTTGTCTTTGGTTGCGTTTTGTGTTAAAATTAAATCCTCAGGTACTTCTACTTGCAGAATTAAAAGCTTGGTGACTATATGAATCACAACAAGTATTTCTTTAATTGCCCACCAATGAGGTCAATATAACTCAAGGGTGTACAACTGAAATACTTACATGGGACAGAATCAACCTTCATTTAAACTAAGCAGGCCTCACTGCATAAGTTTTGTGTCTATAACAAAAGCATACATACACATATGTAAATAAGAGCGCTATGTTGTGCATCCTTGTTATAACTTTTCATGCAGGTGACATTTACAATGTCAGAGATCAATATCCAATCAAGACAATTTAATCCAAGTATTCCATACAATAGTTTTGTTTATCTAATTAAAACAACTAGTTTTAGTAACACCAGTAAGTATACCTAATCTTATTTACACACTGGCTCATAAAAAACCAAAAAACCTAAGGCAAGAGACATCAAAATATTCCATATTTTAATTTCTAATACCAACAACCAAATAAAAATAAAAATTATGTTTCTGTTTAGAGGAAAAAAAGAAAAGATTTCATTATAAATAGTGGGTTTTGTATCTCTTAAAATCTTTTTCTTCCCCTTCCCAACTGAAAAGAAAGCCTATGTGTCCAGGTAATCACTGTAATGAAAAAATTTTAAACCAAAAGTTACTTTTGACAAGGGAAGTAACTAAGAAATAATCCAACATCAGTACTAGAAACTTGCTTGTTCTTTCATAAAGTCAAAACTTAATCAGACATGTGCACATCCAAAGATGAAGGTCATTTTTTGTATTTAAATCCAACACATAATTCATGGCAGGTCAAAAATGATACAGATACCATCCAATGTCATACATGTACCTCCATATACCGTATATACTTACTTATAAGTTAGGCCCAACTGCAAACAGCACAGACCCATATCTGCCACTGCACAATGTGATGGCAGGTCAGGATCTACACTGTTTGTTGTACTGATTAATTCTAACAAAAACTGCACAGACCCAGATCTGCCACTGCACAATGTGGTGGCAGGTCAGGATCTACACTGTCAGTTGTACTGATTAATTCTAACAAACTGTATAGACCCAAATCTTCCAGTGCATAATGTGCTGGCAGATCTATTTAAGTACAGTTTGCAGTTGGATAGGACTTATAAGTGAGTACGGTACTCGTCACCTTTTCTGATGCCTTCCTTTCATATTGAAGATATAGCTACTATGTATACTTGCTTAAAAGTCAAGTAAAATCGCAAACAACGAAGACCCTAATCTGCTGTAGTATAATGCACCTGCAGATCAGGGTCTATGCTGTTTTTTTCCTGTGAATGCACCTAACTAACTGCAAAGTCCCAGATCTGATGGCACATTATGCACTGGCAGATCTGGGTCTGTGCAGTTTGCAGTTGGACATCTTATCAGTGAGTATATATGCAGTAATACTGTGAAGTCACTATTTTTTGCGGATTACCAATTTGTGTGGATTAAATGGTTGCAACAATCTATGAATTTAAAGACCCAACATTATGTCATTCTTATAAATTCTTATAATAGTACCCCACGAAATTAGAGGAATTACAAAAAATACCTAACAGTACCTTGTGAAAATAGAGGAATTCCAAGTAATACATAATAGTAGTTTTTGAAAATGGAGGAATTCTAAGTAATACCTAATAGTAGTTTTTGAAAATGGAGGAATTCTAAGTAATACCTAATAGTAGTTTTTGAAAATGGAGGAATTCTAAGTAATACCTAATAGTAGTTTTTGAAAATGGAGGAATTCTAAGTAATACCTAATAGTAGTGTTTGAAAACGGAGGAATTCTAAGTAATACCTAATAGTAGTTTTTGAAAATGGAGGAATTCTAAGTAATACCTAATAGTACCAATGAAAATAGAAAATTCCAAGTAATACCTAATAATACCCAATGAAAAAAGAGGAATTCCAAGTAATACCTAATAATACCCAATGAAAATAGAGGAATTCCAAGTAATACCTAATAATACCCAATGATAATAGAGGAATTCCAAGTAATACCTAATAGTACCTCATGAAAATAGAGGAATTCCAAAAAATACCTAATAGTATCTTGTGAAAATAGAGGAATTCCAAATAACACACAATAGCACTTCTATCTCTTAAACAGATAGTTGCATTGCCCACCATCAAAAAAGTGTTTCCAAAATCGTTCTAACTGAACCCTGTAATTGTAATTAATTGAGCTTAAATAACCTAACACTGTCAAGGAATACTCTGTACACCTTTAACATGAGTTGGAACAATTTTCATTAATATCCCAAGAGGTATTTTCTGTGTCTACATCCACCCTAAGATTGTTTTAAAAACTCTTTAAATGGCTGTAAGTTTCTTCTATTCAACATTTGAAAAAAGCCAAAAAGAGCATGAAAAATTACAGAAACAGACTTGAAAGATGATGGGCACTTCATTTTTACCGAAACATAGAAATTACTAACAGTGTTGAGATGTTTTATGTACCTGTCAATAAATGGGTTGGTTGCTGTCAAAGTTATTCATTTTTGTGTAATGTTCAGCCTACTCGGTTTGTGAAGCATAAAAAAATTGGTTATTTACAGATCATGACCTATGGTAATTTTCAGCAACAAAAATCATCATGGTATTCTATCGACCTGTTGGTATGAAATACAGAATGACATGAAAGTACATTATGGCATCAAATAGATCGCATGTAAATTGACTTAAGCTTTTCACAAAACTAGTGATCTCAAATCTGGCAGTATATATGGTTGGCTTCAACTGGATGACACATACATTAACTTAAACAAAATTCTACATTTTTGCCTTGTTCTACACATTTCTATATAATTATGCAGTTTATATAACTACCAGACTGATACTGCGAATCTTTTCAAGAAAAATCATGCAAAAAGAAATTAAATAAAAGGACTCAAATATAATGGACAAAACCAGTAATCGTACACAGACTATTAACTGGCTCTATTAGCATGTACAAATTTCTTCTGGACAACTGCACATTTTATTTTTGTTAACTGTTAATGTATAAAGAAAAACTATAAAAATCTTCAGTTTTCTGTCTTTTGAATAATAAAGCATGAAAATTAATACAAAGATGCAAGGATCAAGTGTTTTTACTGATTCAGTACTCTCAAGAAGGCAATATACTCAACAACTTTGACAATTTCATATCATCAGTGTAAAGTAAATATGGAAATTAAATAAAAATTAGAACAGGAAAAATTGGATACATCATTTGCCAAAATATAAATCACATTCTGCTCCGAGTTTGACTTCATTATAGTTCTTTTAATATAAATATATATGTAACAACTTTCTAACCCAAAAATCTGCAATCCTTGTTCAAAAGCCCTAGAATTCGTATTAAAAAGTCTTGATTTTTAATTGGCTCACTAACACTTTTGTAGGCATTTACAAACTAGATCATGTAAATTATTTTACAGCACCTCATGATGTGGAAATGTAATGGCAAATACAGGCTAATTGAATTTACTCTGGATTTACATGATTTGTCCCGTGTCGCAGCTACAGTTTGGACAGAACATAGCTGACATCTCTGTAATAAGACAATAAATCATATGAGAAACAAAATTTTACTGTCACTCTCAAACCAATATTTCACACCAACAACCAAAACAAGAACAACAAAATAGCTGCATCAGTCAAACATAATTAAATACCTTTGCAGTCAGGTAACAGTCAAACATAATTAAACACCTTTGCAGTCAGGTAACAGACAAAAGTTCATTCATCTCCAGTGTACTTATGTGCTCCAGACAGTGTACTATAGTCCACAATAAAGTATACTATAATGAACTCAGTTGAAATATTAAATGCATTAATTAATGTAATGTACAACATCTTTACTATGGTGCAAAAGTTTCTGAATGTAATAATCTTTTTCATTAAATGTAAAGTCAAATATTATTTGCAAATGGTCAAGACAGCACTTCATTTGTTTTAACAATCACAACCAACACAATAACAACCAACACTATCATTTGAGAACAAACTTACACTGACCCCTTGATAAAGCCCATGGAAATAAATCTTGCAAATGGTACTTGAAGTCTATGCATATGTGCGTTTCAATAATAACAGCAAAAGGGTTTCAACAGATGAGACCAAATGTTGATGAATTTCCTCATTTTGAATGAGACAATGTCAATAAATGAATGAATGTGTTAGTGCAAAACATGCTGAAGATGATGGATGTAACTAAACATCTGCACTTATTGCTTTTTAATGAATAAGTGATTCAAATGGGAGTCATGACAAGTGATTCAAATGGGAGTCAGAATAAGTGATTCAAATGAGAGTCAAAAGTAGTTACTCATATGGAAGTCAGAACAAGTGATTCAAATGGGAGCCAGAATTAGTGATTTAATTGAAAGTCAGAATAAGTGGTTTAAATGGGAGTCAAAATAAGTGATTCAAATGGGAGTCAGAAATAATAATTCAAATGGGAGTCAGAATATGCGGTTTAAATGGGAGTCAGAACAAGTGATTCAAATGGGAGTCAGAATATTAGTAATTCAAATGGGAGTCAGAATATTAGTAATTCAAATGGGAGTCAGAATATTAGTCATTCAAATGGAGTCAAATCATTAATTGTTCCTGAAGGGTTATCTTGCCTCTACCACTTTAGTATGGCTGAATATCTACATTATACACTCAAATACAAGTCAGGTCCAACTGCAAATCCAGATCTGCCATACCATAATGCACTGGCAGATCAGGGTCTGTTGTTTGGTCTATTGATCAGTCCTAAAAAACTGCATAAACCCAGATCTACCAGTGCATTATGTGACAGCAAATCTGGTTCTGTGCAGTTTGCAGTTAGGTTCATCTTATAAGTGAGTATATACAGTACTTGTAAAACACGTCACAAACAAGCAATAACTTTGGTTCCATTCTACAATTATTATGTACTTCTGAGTGTAGGATTGAAAAACAAAGGTATTAGCTCATGGTTTTTTTCCCCAATTTGCCTTTGAAGTCAGGAGTGAAAATGACCAAGTGAAGATAGTCTTTTGACAGGTGCACACTTGAAATAAGACCAAGCTGTATACTTTATAATCCAAATCTCACCCATCAATCGTACACAATAATAAAAGGGAATTAAAAGTTATTTTAACAATACCTAATATATACAAGGTCTTTTTTAAATAACCAGGATAACCAGTTAGGAAAACATGGGAGATTCTTTTTTTTTTAAAAAAACCCCATGCCCTATGTAAAGGACAATACTGTAGAATGGAACCTTCACCATCACATTGAATTAAGTTCTTTATCTCCCTTGAAATTTGGAGTACAATACATGTTATCTCCCTTGCATAGCAGATACAAACAGACATTGTGGTTACCTCCCTTGCACTGTGTGACCACATTTACCACTTCATGGTTGAGTGACTTTTTCATTTAAACATCAGAAACTTAAAGCTATACTTTGACTCCATAGATTATGCAAAATTTGCATTAAATAAAGCAAATGATCTTCGTACATTTTTCAATATTGGTCCAAAACTACCAGCTGGAAAACAACCAAATCTGTTGAATGTCACTAAATGGCACAAAGACTGCAAGATGAATACATCTAATGGCAGCTAGAGTGGAAAAGTTCCATGGATTTCTTGTTTTGACTAGAAAAGTATGGCTGCAGCTTTTAGATTTTCTCTAAGGATTGAGTCCATGACAACTTGGAAAACTACTTGAATGTTGCTAGTGTCAGTTGCTGTGGTGAAGTGGGAGTAAATGACCTTTCCAGGGAGAAGACTCTGCATCATCAACAGCTGCTGGATGTAGCGGGCCGCTGCATCTGTATCCTTGTCAGGTCCTAGATAAAATACAACAAAAACATTCAATGTCTTGATAAACAGTAGTAAAATGCCTATGTATAAGTATTACCACTCTGTAAATATTATTTGGAGAGTCTGATCTGAACATAATGCACTCGCAGATCAGGGTCTATGATGCTGGTTCTAATTATTTCTTCTAACAAACTGCACAAACCAATATCTGCCAGCACATTATGTGCCAGCAGATCTGGGTTTGTGCAGTTTGCAGTTGGACTCAACTTATAAGCAAGTACATATGGTATTCGTTTAAATTTCAGGTAATATTAGTCTATTCTAAACTTTATTTGTTTATTGCTTGTCATCCCAGATACACAAAGGAATGAAAATTTCAAATTTTCAATTTCTTATCATTAAAATCCACCTTACAAAGTATTTTCTGTACTTGTAATCCTAAAATCCCTTTTATATTTTCCATTCTTTGCTTTCATTATTTTTCATTTGTCAAGAACATGGAGGTAAGATCAAAAGTATGATATTGTTTCATCTCCTCATCTTCTTCACTACAAAGTAAGTCTGACATTTATCCTCATGCCAGCTCCATAACATAATCTTGATGGTTCTGATGTAGGCCTCTGAGATGGAGCCACTGGATACAGCAGAAGAAAAGACTGAACATGGATATGCTGTGACCTATGGTAGACCATAGCTGTCAGGCATGGACCCTGGGAATGCAGACATGCAAGCTAGTGCACTATCCAGGCACCTAACCTCCGAACGTTATGTGGGTGGATAGCACAGTGGTACATGTTCAATTTGAACCTCTGAAGTCCAAGGTTCAATACCTGGTTTTAATATATATGACAGCAGATGATCACCTATGCAAGGTTGGTGATTTCCTCCATGTTCTATGTTTTTTTCCACCAACAGACCACAGAGCACACTGTATAACTTGTATGCAACTGACATATAAAAAAATATGTTTAGAATCAACACTGTTATTTCATGAAGATCCTACACTGTGTCCTGAAAGTTCTTCCAGAATCAAATATTCCTAATAAAAATATAGAAAAGAGTCCTAAGAAGCCCCCCTCCCTATTATGCCAACATTTGGACTGTCAAAAGCATATTATCTGTGTTGTTAGATCTTGTAGGCAACTGACACAGAATAAATGAAATTTAGAGTCAAAATTGTTATTCATTCAGATCCCACTACGCTTCCTGAAAGCTGTTCCAAATTTGAATAGAATTGAATATTGCTAGAATGATCATAATTAGACCCCCTATAGCAAATGTGAGCAAGGAAATTAATGGTTGAATCTACACAATATTTTCATGCAAACGAAATTTGGAAAATCATTCAGAACTATTTTATTCAATTTTTATAGCTAACATTGAATAGTTCACAATTATTTTAGGTAGATATGACAAACATTTTGCAGAACTCAAGTTTCTCATCTGTGTAAAGAGTTGTATCCCCTCTCCCAATTTTAACTGTGGTAATCCAGAAACATAAACACCAACTTCATGTTAATGTCACTGCGGCCTCCAAAAGTCATACTTATATCTTACCTATGTTACACAGGTAAGATCAAATCAGAACTGAATCTCGTTAATCCAGTTTTTCAAATGAATACAGAACCAGGACAAAATTGCTGATCCTAGATTAAAAAAACTACATACCCGTATATATATATATATGTACCAGATCATGGACCCCTGTTGGAACAAATATGTATGAAGCAAGTTTGTTCATACTGATATATAAGCTTCTTATTCATGAATTCGAAATTAATGACATTAAAATTATTTGATTTATTAATTAAGTTAGACCCTCTGTTTAATTAATATCTTTAGTTTATTGACGTACCTGAGAAGTCGGGGAAAAAGTACCTAAGATGACGTCCTGAATACTTGATTTTGTCCTGGAACAAGTCCACCTTGTTTAGGAACAGAACCTGAAAATGATATGATAGACATAAGAACATCTTCAATCCATTCAACATGTCTGCACTAAAATTCATGAATAATGTTTTGTTCCTTGTTTGTCTTGGTTAACATAAATTACTTTTAATGAAGCTGCATTTTGGAAGGCCTTTCACTGATGATGATGATGACATGATAATGGCAGTTTTGGAGTGTGGGTAGTGATAGTGGTTGAGATGGTATTGCTGTCAATAATGGTGTCATAGCGCTTAGTTTTGTTAGAACATGCCACTAACTACTGATTTATAAAATATGTTCACTGCAAGTAAATGGAAGCACAAAGATTTATTTCTCATTTTATTAATCAAGATGTACATGTCTTTCATTAAAATGTAAAATTTTTACTTAGCTAATAGCTAATATTATTATACCATAGATGCCTTTGTGAAGAACCGATTGTTACAAATTCCTTTGAATAGCTTCAAACTTTCTTCCAATCGATTCTGTAAGGAAAATAAAAAACCTGATTACAACATTTTTAACTGAAAGAACCACAAATGGTAATGTTTTAAAATACATTGTTTTTACTCATGAAGTACAGTTCTCCATTGCTATCGCATGGTACTTCGATTCCATAAGCAGCAGAGAGGGTGAACCCTACAACTTTGTAGAGACCTTATTTTTGAAAATTAAGGGTTCCTACGAAGGCTGAAAAAAAGAAGTTTTTGTTTTAATAATGAAAACTTCTTTAATTGACCAGATTTTTTTCACAATCTGGTCACATACGTATGTCCTTCACCCTCTCTGCTGCTATAAATTAAACAGCCATATA
>JAECUM010029587.1:0-52764 GCA_016617855.1 Megalonaias nervosa
GCCGCCCCGCACACAGAGGAGGGGCAAAGCGCACCCCGGGACCGTTCAATTAATTTACGCACTGAAACACCAGGCCGCACTTGATTGGTCAAATTTAGTCCAGCTGTACTAGTGGACAACCCTATCGCCAATAATGTGTAAGTCACCTGTGCAATTGTCCTAATGTATAACTTTTAGAATTTCATTACTAGTAACTATAGTAGTTGGTATTTTGGGTACAGAGTGTACATTTTCGTTCTAATTAGGACCAATCAGCTGGGTGTAAGCCTTCCCATGTTTGTTAGTGTCACGCCTCGCTAAGGATAGGTGTTAATTTTGATGGTGGAGCCAAAGGATCTTGTTTGATTTTGTGTGGATAGAGCTTTTATCGAAAGAGGTCTTCAATATCTAAAGGAAGTACCTCATGGAATAGTGGGGAAAAAAAATAAAGAAAAAAATTTATTTGGCCATCGCTTGTCCGGGAAAAGGAAGAGGACTTTGTAGTGGAAAATCTTTTGACAACACAGGCTTGTTGTTTGAAGGATTCCACCCAGGTCTTTGCTAGTTTGTTTTCCCTAGCATCTGTTTTGGGTCCGTATTTGGCCTTCGCTTGTCCGGAAAAAAATTTGGCCTTCGCTTGTCCGGAAAAAGGAAGAGGACTTTGTAGTGGAAAATCTTTTGACAACACAAGCTTGTTGTTTGTAGGATTCCACCCAGGTCTTTGCTAGTTTGTTTTCCCTAGCACCTGTTTTGGATCCGTATTAGGCCTTCGCTTGTCCGGGAAAAAAAGGTGGGCAAGAGGACTTTGTAGTGGAAAATCTTTTGACAACACAGACTTGTTGCTTGAAGGATTCCACCCAGGTGTTTGCTAGTATATTTTTCCTAGCACCTGTTTTGGGTCCCAGAAATCGCCAGTAGTTGTTCGAGTTTGGCAGACAATAATACCTTCTTACGAGGTGGAATTGTCTCTCGAGGCAGCTACCTTTCGCTTGTCTGGGGGAAAAAAAGGGAGGGGAAAGGGTTCTATTTTAACCAGACTGACGACCGCTCCGCCTTATATATTTGAAGCACGGACGTGAACGAAAACATCCCTTACACTCACTTCACATATTATCTACTATCCACACAGAAGGATGAAAAGTTAAAAACACACCATCTACTGTCCAAAACCCCAATATCTACTATCCACACAGACAGGAAGAGAAGAAAAACACACCCATATCTACTATCCACACAGATGGGAAGAGAAGAAAAACACACCTATATCTACTATCCACACAAACGTACGCAAACGCATATAAACACACACTCTACTATCCACACAAACGTACGCGAATGCACACAAACACACCATATATACTATCCACACAGACGGGAAGAGAAGAAAAACACCCCCATATCTACTATCCACACAAACGTACGCGAACGCACACAAACACACCCATATTTACTATCCACAAAAACGTACGCGAATGCATTCAAACACACACACACACACACACACACACACACACACACACACACACACACATCAGTAAAGGAGTGAGTGTTTATAGTCACACTAATCTACATTCACACAAATTGGCAACTTGAATAGTGTTTCTTGTCGAGATCTGATTAGGCCTGAGAAGGGCTGTTTTTTCTTCGAACTCCAATTGCACCTGGCTAATGGTGACATCTCCCAGGCCGGGAACCACAGACACATCCCCTGCTCCAATCATTTGCCCAATTCACATTTGTGATTGGGAGTTCAGAGGCCTCTTGAGTGCCTTCAGCATCCCAATCTTCCGTCTCTGGGATAGTGAAGGCTTCCCTCCTTCTCCTATACCACACCCGTGGATGATGAAGTTGTGCTGGTAGTGGCTGTGGTACTAGTAGAGGTTGTGGTACTGGTAGTGGCTGTGGTGCTGGTTGTCGTGCCGGTACTATTCGTGGAGGTGTCCTCACCTCAGGCTTGACCTCACGCACAGGTCTCAGTATGAGGTGTGGCAGGAACCCTCGCTTCTTTTCCTTCTCCTCTTCTTTCTTTTTCTCCTCTTCCTCCTCCTCTATCTTGGTTTCTTCGGCTATAGCCTCCATAGCCAGCTCATCTAAAATGCGCCTGGCATATTCCAGGTGCATTTAGACTTCTAGAAGCTTGGCAATTCTATTATTCATTCTGTTACTGTTGACTGGTCAACGTTGGATAGCCAGACTGACGATTGCTCCGCTTTATATCCCTAGAGCACGGACGTGAAGGAAAACATCCCCTGACACCAAAACTTACAATACCGTATTACTATTACATCGACGCGCGAACCTAAAAGAAACACTCACGTTGACCTTTTTACTTACAAACACAGACACACAATACTGGCCAAGACAGATAAACGAAGTGTTGACTTTTACTGACAAAAAAACCCAAAAACAAGTGCTTATAGAAACACTTCTATTTTTTTAAAACATAAACACACAAATAGTTTGGCAATTTGATTAGTATGTCTTTTCGAGAGCATTGGGGTAGCCCTGAAAAGGGCTGTTTTTTGTTAACGGTGAGTGATGACAATCTTTTATTGTCTAAGACTGCGTACCCATCTGGTGGTAGGCTTTCCTACAGGATACGGTCTGCTTCTTCGGAAAGAGAAGGAGAACTCCTTGGTGTCCACACGACAGTCGACAAAACCTCTGTCTGGCTGCTGTTGCTGCTGTTGTTGTTATTGTTGCTGTTATTGTTGCTGTTCTCTTTGCTGCTTCTGAAGTCTGTACTTTTCTGTCCACTCTTCTTGTTCTTTCTTGATTTCTTCTCTGAAGAGTTCTTCTATCAGGTCTTCGGTCACTTTTAACATCCTGACATTCCCTATCTCTTCAGGCTTGGTATCAGGTTTTGCCTGACACGATGTAAATTCATGTAAGCTTCGTTCAGCTTGGATAGTCTGGAAGGCATGTTCATAGGAGGACGAGTCAACCATGGATGGCCAGACTGTCCTAGTCCATGGATTAAAGTCGCCTATGCACTGAGTGCTTCGCGACTGATTATAGCCCCAGGCTGGGCCCTTGGCCCCAGGCTGGGCGAGGTCAGTATGGCCAGACTGGAGACAGCCTCGCTTTATATGGTTCAAACGCGATAGAAAACATCTCTACTGGGTTTTTTGTTGAGTCGGAACGCTATGATAGCTAATGTCATGGTGAGGGATAGAGAAAACGTCAAAGAACATATATTCACGGTGTTTATTGGAAAACAAACGACAGACATTTTTTTTTTCTCAAAACACAACATTTTTTTTATTCAAACAAACAACTAAGAACTAACATTTAACAATAATATCAAACTTTTTTGACAAGGTTGACAACGTTGTGAAATCATGTTAGATTTCCACTGATGGAAGTCATGAGGCCATTGATGTACACTACGTTTCCTAGCTAAAGACAAATGGCCACAAAACCATCGATCTACTTTCTCATCGTTTCTAGAAGAGTTACGATCAAAATAAGTCACTAAATGTTCTAAAAGATAACCAAGACTGCTTTGATGAAGAAACTACACACAATATTGTCCACACACCATGGAATCTGTGCCTTGTAATTTCACATTGAGTCGTGTCGTCTGGGCATTTCTTCTCATAAAGTCAATGATATCGTCTTCCAAAGGGGATAATCCATACGAATCAAAATATTCCACACAATTCTCTTTAGGGAAGTAGACGGTGGCCCAGTGGGTTCCTGGGAGATGACTGTCGTCCGTGTTGATGACATAAGCATGATGGTCTTGAGGTTTGCGATGAGGTAGTTCATCTTTAGCGCACACAACAGGATTCCAAGAAGCAATATACGAACTGTTGTTCGAAAGGTAATAACGTTCCCAGATATCCATTTTTTCCTGTTGTTTTTTTTTTCCCACAGGTAATGATAAGTCATCAATTCAATTCTGACTTTTTGTTTGAAAATCTCTGACAAGTAGCCGTTTCTTTGCTTCGTCTCCGCACTCTGGGCTAAGAGAGCTTCGATGCGATAGATCTCTAGATTAGTCAGTGGAGAGCAGGAGTGATCACGCAAGCTTTATACCACTCATGCAACATTGCTTCTTCCGAGATGAGACTCCAAGCATCGTCCAGATATTCGTCCAATTTTTCTTCTTGGCTCATCATCAGACATTTATCGTGTTGAATTTGACTGGGTTGATCGTTTTGACATCCATAGCAATCTTTCTTGGTAAATTCTTTAATTTTATCCGCCAGGTGTTTGACAAAACAGGACACTAAATGTTGTTCTTGTTCTGGCCATCTGGACGTGACCACTATGTCCTCTTCGTCTTTGTCTTGGGGTTCCGCTTTCAAGGTATCCTCCCATTCCATTTCCAAAGATTCTCTACTGTTCAAAGAGGGATAAGAGTCTTCCATAGTTTCTAAGAGACTAGAATGACTTCTCTCAAACTGTTGATTTCTATGGTATTATCGAATTCGGCATACAAGATGACGTTCATCCTCTCGGCGAGAGCTTCTGCAAACTGACGTTCCACACGCAGTTGACCGGATTTTATAGGGTGGAAATGTCCCTCGTCGCTGCCTTGGTCCGGAGTGAAATCAAAGGCCCACAAAGTGTAACCTCCTACATAATCTTCGTACGAAATGCCGTGACTGGTGTTGGTTCCTAGTTGTTGGGTAGCTTCGTACAGGGACAAGTACGAACTCAAGTAATTCTTCTGAGCAAAGTTAGATTCGAAGTGTCTGGTACACAAGGTTATGCCATCGCGACTGACTTCGATCTTGGACACTTTTTAGTGCTTAAACTGGAAAGGATTTTGATCGTGGGCTCCGCTGAGGGATGCATTGCTCACGATACCAACGATTAAACGTTTGGGTAACTGTCCTTGGAACAAATGATCTTCGATCTTTAATCGGAGTCCAGGACTTCTGGTGCCTCTTCTTCCTCAGGCATCCATGGGGTTGCATCTGTCTTGACTGCAGGGGGTGGGGGTGGGGGTAGTGGTGGACTTTTCATCAGGGTCTTAAAATCTTTCAGAGTGGGTAGAGCTGTTTCGTCTAAAGCTTTCTGGTGAAAGAGTTGCAGTCTTTGCAACAGTTGACCGTATCGATGAGATTTTTCCGTTTCTGACAAATCGCTGCGATCCATCAACGATTGCAATTCGTGTTTTAACTGGGACATCTCGATCAAACAAGGATTGGGAGGTAAATGCAGGGTCCTTTGTTCTTGCCAACGATGGTATTCCATCCATCGTTTGTAAGGCACTAAAGTCAGTTTTCGTCCGTCCATCGGATTTCAATGGTCACGTCTGAAATCTTTTGATTCCAGAGGTCCCATTTATCTTCTTGACCCTTTTATCTTGGAGCTATGGCGGCTAAAATATTTCCCAACATACCCAACATAGGTGCCGCTATTACTTTGGTACTTCCTCCCACCAACATCTTTTTCTTTTGACGAATGGATATTTTCTTTTGGACCATTTGGCGAAGAACGTATCGATGTTTGGATAAGCATTCTTTCTAATGTTTAGACAAGGGTATCGCTCCTTTCAAGACAATCAGCCAACATTCGCTCACGGTATCGATGACGTCTTTGGAGGCGGGTTGAATGAATTGTTTTCTCATGGGTGGAGAAGCTTTGGACAGGACGGACAACATGTCCCAATGTTTGACTAAATGAGGAGGCAGTCCTTTTCTTTTCTTTTCTTTGGGGGTAGAAGAAGGATGTCTCTTGGGGAGTGACATCTTTGTTTGTTGGCTGGTTGGTTCCGGACCACACACCGAAAATACACTAACGTAGATGACTTGGTACACGGCCTTTTATCCTTTTTTGGACTATCGCTTCGCAAAAAGGTGACGATTTGTTTTCCAAACTCGCCAAAGAATCCTCCTCTTTGGCGGCTCCCCTATTTCTTTGGACGAGTATGTCTTTTCTGGAGGCGATGTCGATGTTTGGCTAAGTGTTTTTTCGGACGACGAGAATGTCTTTTTCTTTTTCGTTTTCCATTTTGGACAGAAGAACTACAATGGTAACGGTGTGCACTTCCTCGAGGGGACATCTTTGGGCGTTCAGGAGCACACACAAATACACTGAAGTCAATGAATTGACACGTGTCCTTTTATCTTATTTTTTTAAATGTTTTTGATAAGAGTTTTTGTTCAATCTTTTTGACCATATTTTCTATATCGCCAAAAAATCCTCCCCTTTGTTTGCTTCTCCTTTTCTGGGGGTGATGTCGTTTTTTTTTCGGATGACATGACCGTCCTTGTCTTTTTCCTTTTCCTTTTTGGACAGGAGAATGACGATGGTGCGCACTTCTTTGAGGGGACATCTTTTTGGTTCCGGAGCAAAAAAATACACTGAAGACCATTGTTTGACATGCGTCCTTTTATCTTATTTGTCTGATAAGGTTTGACAGAAACAATCCTCCCTTTTGGTGGTTCCTCCTTTTCTTCGTACGAGTGTGTCTTTTCTGGGAGTGACGTTGATGTTTGGCGAAGCGCTTTTACGGATGACGTGCCTGTCCTTTTCTTTTTCCTTTTCCTTTTTGGACAGAAGAACGACGATGGTGACGGTGTGCACTCCTTTGAGGGGACATTTTTGGGCGTTCAGGAGCACAAAAACACTAACCCCATCGTTTACCTCAGGTCTTTTTTATACTGGGATGCGTCGCCACTGATTGTCGGCTCGTCGTGTCATTTTCATCGCAGGCATTACACGTCGTGGAAGGGTTCGCAACGGACTCAGTCGGGACAGTTCTTGCTGCCACAAATCCAGTAAACTCTTTAACACGCCCGATCTCTCTTGGACTTTGATTTTGGAGGCAGGTACTTTGTGAGCAGCGGCCACTGCCGCTAAAGAGGAAGAGGGTGTCACCACTGGTGGATAAGTTTTTGGAGTCGTGGGTTTCCAATTTTTCATCAAATTAGGAAACACACGTGTCAAATCTGGTTAGGCAGGCATCACCAGCAACGGAAAAATGGAAGAACCTGAGGCTGCTGGAGACGCAGTCACCGTTGCGGCTGGTCGTGGTTTACGAATCTAAGGTTGCGTCCTGGCAGCAGTACCTCTCTTGCGGGTAGAAGCGGTTTTCTGTGGACTTTTCTTTTTCTTTTTCTGAGGCTGTGACCTGGTCTTGACACTGCTGCTATTTTTCTTTTTCTTCTGTGTACGTCGGGGAGTGGCTTTTTTCTTGGGGAGGACTTTTGGAGCATTAGGATTCCATTTTAAGTGGGAACGAATGATGACACCTCCTAATGAACCGCTACCTCCAGGTTTCAAAATGATTTGCTTTTTGGTTTGAGTGTCGATGTGAGGATCGGCCAGTTGCATCAAGGCTACTTTGTTGCTGTCAAAAAAGCGTTTGGTTTGATGTGGAATTTGAATGATGCCTTGCAGTAATTGACGTGCTGTCACCGTAAACCATCGTAAGACTTCTTTGAGACTAGCTTCTAAGACACGAGCACGTATTTGTGGATTTTTTTCGTGACTGATGCCGTACAAGGCACGAATCAATTTGACGGGAAGATGAGACTGAAGGGACGTCATGTTGACGCTGTGTGAGACAGACCCAAAGTGACCGAGGTTTTTATAGACTTTTTTTGGTTGTTGTTGTTGTTATTGTTGTTGTTAAGTTGACAACGGGAACGTGTACACGACAGGCCCTCCGTCTTGGCACCAGTGGTGAAACAGATGGGTACAAAATCGCAAATACTGGGGGGGGGGGGCTAAATCCACCAGTAAATAAGCGTGTGGGGTTAGAGTGGTATCGTCGTACGCATTTGTCAGCCAAGGTGTCCCTAACTGTTTGACTAACACTTGTACTTGCGATTTATCTCTAGGGCTTTTAAACAACACCACGTAATGAGCATTGAGACTGATGGTGCGATGGGCTTTACCTTGTTGAAACAAATTTTGGGTGATGTAAATGACACTGACATTACGATGATGCCCTTTGCGCGTTAACCACAGTTTAATTTCTTCTTCGTCTTCTCCTAATATGTCGTCAAAGATGACCAGATGGGTTTGACTGGGGTCACACACGATCCCGTCGTCTTCGCCAGGAATGCCTTCCACAAAGACGATGGAATCGCCTTGACTTTCTCGCAGGAGACTATACGGTGATTGCCACTGTTTGTAACACCACACGATCCGTTGAGGTGGACGATCGATCAAATGATGTTTATGTTCGATCAAACGTTTGACAAATTCGGTTTTACTTGAACCAATAGGTCCAGCAATGAGCATGTTAAAGGGATGGCGAAGATACAAGGCCTCCCAACTAGCACGATCTAAGTGTTTGTCGATGACTTTGAAAGTGGAGGAAGAGGGTGCAGAGACAGTAGAAGTAGCCATGGTAGTGCAAGGAATGTCACTTTTGACACGAAGACAGACAAGATAAGAGTTTTTATACTTTTTTTCAGGACACGTTTATTGCAAGCTTTAATTGTGAACAAGACGAAAGACAAAAATACATAAAAGCCAAATGGTTAAGTACATGAATCAAATATACATCAAACGATCATACTGGAATATAAACAAGTCTTTGTACAACATTTTTGGTGATCAAGATTTGGTATCGTAGGGACAGTGTGTAATGTTCTTAGAGTCTCTACACTCCTTGGCACAGTCACACCGACGTCCTCCCGGAATGGTCTTTCGGAAATGTCGATGACGGTCCTGTCCTGAAGGGAGTTTTTTTTTACCTCGATAACGGGTTCTTCTTCTTCTGGTACTGTCACTAACACAGGTTTAAAATTTACTTTTTTCACTGAACGTTTTAATTTTTTAGGATGACAAATCTTGGGCATAGTGTGCCACTTCTTTTGTCCAAGCCTCGAAACCCCAACTTTTTCAGTCACGTACATCTTTCCAGTGAGGGTGTAAGTCACAATTTACACACACATCATCGTACACATCTTCAGTACCTAAAAGTTGACGAATCTTTTTTCCTGCAGAGTTCCAAAACTATCGAGATGAAAGCGCAAAGCTTTTAGCAGAATGAGTTTTTCGTGTACATTTAAAGGGAGCACTTTCATGTTTTGGGTGTACGTACTGTTCGTAAAGAGTCCACAAGGAACCGGTCGATAAAAGAAATCCCAGAAAGCAAGTCACTAAGACACACACCACACGTCGACCCCAATTCAATGGAGACAGTTCTCATAAAATGCGATGGTAATCCTCCACCATTTGAATATTGTCATTGATTTCCTTCCACATAATCTGTTGTATCACGAATGATAAAGATCGTGGCATGGTAGTCCGTTTTTATACCTCTTTTTGTCGGAGGCAATAAGTGTACTTTCTGCACAGAGATGATCGTACTCCTTTTGTCGGAGGCAATAAGTGTACTTTCTGCACAGAGATGATCGTACTCCAGTGGTAAATCTAAACTGTTTAGTCACTAACATGCACATCACACACCGTTCAGAAGTTTCCTCTTGAACTAAGTTTACATTGTGTAAAAGATTTTGGTAACCCTCTAACTCTTCTTCTGGAATTCGTTGCAATAAGTCTACCTTGTAGTACATACAGTCAGTAACAAACCATTCCTTCTCGACCACGAGTAGTTGATCAATGTCTGACCACTGGAACACTTTCATCAGAATCAGTCATCTTATAGCATTCAGGTACCCGTGGTTCAAACATCGGCGACGTAACGGATGCAATTGTTCTTTGCATTTCACTTGTATTTTGACCAACTCTCGGTAAATGCGTTCTCTCAGCTCCACAGGCAAACCACGAATGTTCTCTTGTAAAGTATCCATGACCATGTCCTTCGAACACTTCTCCTAGAGCGAAAGTAACGGACGTAGTGAGTAATTTCTGACCACTGCCATTCCAGGACATGGTCAAGAACGTCATTAAAATCTTCTAATGTAAATGGTCTAAAGCGGAATATTGGATGAACGCACACTTGATCCAGAGAAATCTGACTTGTTTGTTGACTTTTGTCAATTTCCTCTTGTGAATTTCTCGACATAAAAGTTCCTCAGTCACCAATTGAGATTTAGCTCTGACAATTCCCTGCCAAATTTCCGTTTAAATCTTCTCTTGCAATTCGTTTTGTAATCTTTGAATATTAATTTTTAAATGGGGTTTAAATACTTGTCTAGGTGTTGTCCAATGTTTGACTCCTAGCCAAGCTGGTTTCTTAAACGACATGGTATGCCACTTCAATGACGAGGTCCCACTAAAGGTAGGTAGTGACAATCCGGAGACCATCGAGCATGTTCCAGGTAAGCGGAATCTTTCTTCTCCCACTCGTGAAGTGACACACCGCAACTGAAGCACTTGACTTTATCCCCTTCACCCAAGTACATAAATCCGGCTCTGGCTAATTCTTCGGGGGTAGGTCCTCCCAGATATTTTGGCCATTTTCCTCGGAACCTTTGGAATCGACTTTCAATGTCGCAGTATTCAGGCAAACGCATTGGGAATGAATATTCGTCTTTCACTGATTCATTTCGATGAGGGTATGGTGAAATCCGCAGGAGTTTGCTCAGTTTTGGATGACATCCGTAAGGTGGTAGCCGCATGGTTTCATAATGATGATATCCTCCATGAATACCAGTAAAGTGAAATGATGTACGATGACGAGTTGCATCGCTTTCGCATCCATCAGGTTTGACACGCACAGCATCACTTTCCATAGTAGGTATAGTGGTAGTCATAGCAAAGTTCCCATGATGTGATACTGAACCGCAAGGTACAGTATCTCACTCCACTTGAGAATCACCGAACTTGAATTGTACTGTCTGAACTTCATTTGTGCTTCTCTGAAAGGATTCATCTTCATCGCTTGGTCTTGGTAGTCACAATGAACTATCGGTCTTGGACGTTGTCCCTTTTTATATGCTGACCAATATCATTCTATCCCTACGGTAAAGTGAAGTGGTTGGGAAGCCGAACACGCTTCTGGTACTCTATTTGATCCACTTTTTCCAAGGGTCGACTGACGATTTGGTGTGTGGGTAAACGTACAATCTTGTGAGGTTCGTAGGTGGTCACTTTTAAGTTTCCATCCTCTCCATGCTGCAAGGCTTCTTTCAGCACACCAAAGTTCACCACTCGACTGGTGCGATAATTGAGAGTCAATCCTTTCACTTTACACTCGGTGTGCACTTCTCCTTGTGGGTCTCGGTATTCGTAGCCGCAATGTTTGAGACCGCCACTAGCAAAACTTAGAATCTTGTCGCTGGGATGCTCATCTGTCAAGGCTCCTAAACGGTCTCCTTCGATGTCAGGGTGACTTTGACCCAGGCGATCGATGTAGATGCTACTGTCTGTGTCAAAATACAGCACACGATCTCCTAACTGGTGTAACGCTTCGTACAGTTTTAAGCGAGCATGGGCTGTCACGTAAGCCGCAATGATGACATTTCCAAATTCGTCGCCTTCTACAAAGTCCAGTTCTTCTTCGTAATTGACTAAAATCAAGTCTTCACGAAGGACGTCCACGTGTTGCATGTATTTGGTTTTGTTGTGAATCATCTGGAAGTAGCGTGAAGGTTCTGTCAAATACACCGTCTTAGGTAAACACGGTCGTTGTGTCATTTTGCCCAAAAGCAATTTAACATCACTTTGGCAAACGATCGCCTTCCTTCGTTTTTCTCGATGTGGTCTAAAGTGATACCTTACTGCTTCCAGTATTTCTCTTTGAATTTCTTTTGGTCTTCGAGAGTCTGGCACCAGGAAGGATAGCCGCTGGCTTCTTGTTTCAGTTTCAAAAAGGCATCCACGTAGTCTCGAAAATGCCTTTCTGAGTCTAGTCGCGTTTGTAGTACTGTTCTGTCTTGGGAAAGTGGTAAATTTCGTACACTTCTAACAGTTGGTATCCCAAGTCCAGAATTTTGAACAATTCAACGCTGACCCACATTCCCGTTAAGGCACGTTCTTCCTGAGTGTGCTGACAAGGTCGGTCTTGGTTGCACGTTTCGGCACAAGTGCGACACAAGGGAAACATCAGTTTTCCTTGGCAATGGTGAGGTAAAACGGGATGGTACAAGTTCGTGCGAGGCAAGACTTTGCACATGATCAATCCTTCGTATTGTCGAATCTTGTCCACGTCGATGTGTTCCGTCAGCAATTCTGGGTGCCCAGCGGGAAAGTGACAATATTTGCACACGTAAGGATACAGCGAACACACGTCCAAGTATTTGATTTCTTCTCCTTTCTCCTCGTCGGCTTGGTACAGCAAACAGGTGGCATTCGTCCGTTCTCCGTACAAGTTGTCCAGCGAGTTCAGAGGGTCCACCAGCTTGTAACTTTCCACGATGCGTTTAAACTCGGGATCGGTTTTCAATCGGTGATCGTACTCGTGTTCCCACATTTCCGCCACTTGGTATCCTTCCTGTTATAACTTCAGTCGTCGCTGACAAGTGGCCTGGTACATGTATTTCATAGTCATTTGTAAAAACTGACTTTTAGTGCCACGTTGAGGGTAACAGATCGGATAACCGTGAAATAAGTACCCTTTAAACTCATACACGATTTTAGGGTTTTATAAGTCCCAGCCATCCACCGAATACGTTCCGATGGTCTTTTCGTCTCCTCCGTTGCGGGCATGTTGGATCCATTTATCTTCCTTGTCGCACAAGTAATGTAACCAGCGTAGGGCTTTGACCGAGTATTGACGTTTGACAAAGTTCGTCGTTTGAGGACTTATGACAGCCAAGGTGTTTTCGGGCATGAATCGTTGACGGTACACTAAGGAACACGCTATGGCAATAGCGCAGGCTTCTTTCAAAGGATCGATCCCTCCGTGATCCATGAACAGTTCTCGAAATTTTCCACAGCAACGCCGTAAAATGTCCACGTCGGAACGACAATACTTTACCATTTCCTCCTGAAAGTCGAAAGAGTCCGAGGCGTGAGTTTGATACCAAGCGCAGAAAGCTTCTCGTTGATCGGTACGCATGTTGTCGGAGTCGTAGTAGCACAATCTCAGCAGCTGACAAGCACTTTTCTGCTGTGAACCTTGCGTTTTCAGATGTTGTTGGTAACAGGCAGGACTGACAAAAGTGCGCTGAGAAGCTGGGCAATGCATTCGTTCTTGTCCTTCGTCAAGACAGGGTTTAGAGGCCAAACATCCCTCACATTTCGATCCACAATGCTTGCGTTGCTCTCGATTGTTATAGCAATAGTTATATTTCTTACAGTAATAACCATATCCCAGGAATCCGGTGATACCGGTAATAGCATCGAAATGTTCATCGTGATGATAGACGTGAATGTATTGTCCGTCTTTGAAATTTTTGCCTCGAAACAACAGAGGTCTGCGCACTTCTTGAGGGTGTACTTTCAAGGTGTAGCGTGGAGCCAAGACGTCTTGCAATTTTTGCATTTCAGGAATGCCACAGGGTGTGCCTTTGGATATCCCCGCTTGCTGTAACAGGAGTTCTGCTTCTCTTTGTTGTTTGGTTCGATTCGATCGTCGAATAGTTTTCCAGGCTCTTTTCCATTCTGCCGTGTCGTTCTTGTCGGCATACGTTCGTCCCACCACGATGGCACGGGCTAAACACATCTGGTCTTGAGGGTTGTTAATTTGAACAAGGCTACGCTTGATGCTGCGAAGATTGTCTACCAAGATCACCTTTTTTTTTTTGCCATGTCCTGTCCCTTGGGGAAGAGACACGTGGGTCATGAACAGTGTCGAATTTCCATCGGTGATGTCAAACTTGTCGTTTGATTGTTGCACGTGTTGAATCTTGTCGATGACTTTGGAAGGTATCAATTCTGCTGGGCTACTAAACTCAATCCAAACCGGGGAATTCAGACTGTCGTGGTGAATGGAAAGTCTCAAGCGGTCGTCTTCTTTGGTTTCATTTTTCTGTTTCAGTGTGGTTAACAAAGAATCCCACACATCGTCTCTCGAATGTGGTAGTACTTTTTATGGTTTACTGGTGGTGATGGCGGACTTTGGCTGTGTGTAGAATCTCTGGGTCTCGATTCTGGATCACTCATGTCATCTTCAAAATCACTGGCATGAATTTGAGCCAAGACTTCAGCTACTGTGCGAGGCGATAAGTCACGTTTCTGCTTCTTACTTTCCTCTCCTTTCTTCACAAGATGACGCGATCGTTTCATCTTGACTGCAAAAAGTCAAATGACTACATTTGAAACGCCATGGACCCCTATATATCCATGTCAGACCAGTGTATATATATAAAGGGCTGGTGCCTTCCCTCTCAGTATTCATTTCACTCTCAAGCCGACCAGCACGATGGAAGAACCCACACATATCGAACTTCTGATCACAGCTTTGCGAGGTGTCATACGAAAGTTTTCTTCAGACAAACTGACGGACTACTCCCCCTCCTTTGGAGATAAAAGTCAAGATACTTGCTATATCTGTCACAAGAAAGGGCATTGGGCTACAGAATGTCCAGACCGTCAAAAAAGCAAGACAGGTGTCAAAAGAGACAAACGTCAAGATACCTGTTATCATTGTCAAGAGAAAGGACATTGGTCTTCAGACTGCCCTAAGAAACAACTGGAGCAGGAGGAAGAAGAAGAGGTGCCATCGGCAAAGGAAGAACCCCGACACGTTCAGAAAGAGAAGAAAAGAAGGCGAGACAAAAGTGAGGAAGAAGAGGAGGAAAAACCTGTGTAAGTGAAGAAATTACAATTTGAGAAAGAGGAGAGAGAGAGACAGGAAAGAGAGAAAGATAAACAAATGCAGTTGCAATTTGAGAAAGAGGAGAGAGACAGATGGAATTGCAAAGAGAGAGGGATGAAAGGGAATTTCAAACTAGAATGAAAGAAATGGAGCTGGCAAGTACAAGCACATTCCCACTTCACATACAAATTCAAGTTTTGATATTACAAAGAATTTTAGGCTAGTACACCCTTTTAGTGAACAAGAAGTAGACAAATATTTTCCTTATTTTGAAAATGTTGCTGAAAATTTCAATGGCCAAGGGAGCATTGGACTCAATTATTGCAGTGTGTACTTTATGGCAAAACCCGAAATATCTTTGCATCCCTGTCAGTACAGAAGAGTTCAGAATATGATTTGGTTAAGGAATGTATCTTAAAGGGTTATGAGTTAATTCCTGAGGCTTATCAGCAGAAATTTAGGAACTATCGAAAAGAAGCTGGACAAACTTAGGTCGAATTTGCAAGAGAAAAAGAGCAGTTATTTGAGAGATGGTGCTTAAGCAAGAAAGTTTAACTTGAGTATGAAAATCTCAAACAACTTGTATTACTTGAAGAGTTCAAGAACTGTTTCCCAAGTGACATTAAGACTTATCCTGAAGAGCATAAGATCGAAACCTTGGAAAATGCTGCTCTTGCTGCCGAAGAGTATTTCTTAACTCATAAAGTTCCTGTTGTAAGCAAGTCTTTCACTCAGCAGTCTACTGGTAAAAAGGTATTTCAGCCTAATACGACACCTCCTAAAACTCAATCTGGCACAACTTTTAAAAATCAAGCTTCTGATAAACGTGATTCAAAATCCTTGTCTCTTCCTACGTGTACCTATCGCAAGAACAAAGGACACGTTATTTCTGATTGTTTCAAATTCAAATATCAGCATCAGAATCAAGATAGACCTATCCCAAATGCTCTTATTTCTAAGAGGTCAAGGTCACGGTCATGTATTGAAAGCAATACATTTGTTGGGTCTAATAAACCCCAGTCTGATTTTATTATGGAGAATTATGGCCAATCCTATCCCTATTAAAATTGTAAGGGATACAGGAGCTTCTCAGAGTCTTTTATTATCAGGTATTTTGCCTTTTTCTGAGAACACTTCTTATAATAAGAGTGTTCTCATTCAGGGAGTAGAGTGCGGCTTTGTTAAGGTTCCTCTCCATTGTGTAAATTTGTCATCAGACTTAGTTTCAGGACCTATGACAGTCGGTATAGTATCTTCTTTACCCGTTGAAGGCATTCATTTGTTACTACGCAACGACCTAGCTGGAGACAAGGTTGTGATTAATCCATTTGTAACTGAAAAGCCTTCTTTGGATCAGAAAGTTCATCCTATTGAAAAAGAATTCCCTGATTTATACCCAGCTTGTGTAGTTACCAGAGCTATGGCAAAGAAAGCTCTTGAGAATGATTTTGATAAAGCCAATATTCCTTTAGCTGATACATGTATTGGTCAGGCTTTTGATGAGGTCACTTTCACTCCTTGTTTGGATCAATCAAAAGATATTGATCACAGTGATCCTCTTTTAACTACTCATTCTCTTTTATCTATTCAGGGTGACAAACGACAATCACTTGTCGTCGAACAGGAAAAGATCCTGAGATCTCCTGTTTGTTTCAGAGGGCCATTAGTGAAACTGAAGCCACTGAAGTACCTGTCTGTTATTTCATTAAAAATGGAATTCTTATGGGAAAATGGAGACCTCCCGAGGTACCTGCTGGTGACGAGTGGTCAGTGAACTATCAGATTGTAGTTCCAAAATCTTACAGACAGGAAATACTTAGTTTGGCCCACGAAACTCCTCTGGCTGGCCATTTAGGGATTAATAAGACTTATCACAAGATCTTGACTCACTTTTATTGGTCAAATATCAAATGTGATGTTTGTAAATACTGTAGATCTTGTCATACTTGTCAAATGATAGGAACACCCTATCAGAAGATACCTAAGGCTCATCTGCAACCTATTCCTGCATTTGACGAACCATTAAGCAGAATTATGGTAGATTGTATTGGTCCCTTACCTAAGACCAAGTCAGGCAACCAATATTTGTTGACCATTATGTGTGCGTCAACAAGATTCCCAGAGGCAATTCCTTTGAGGAATACTAAAACAAAAACTATAGTAAAAGCTTTGATAAAGTTTTTTTACTCAATTTGGCCTTTCCAAATCTGTCCAATCTGGTCAAGGGTCAAATTTTATGTCTGGAATTTGGAGCTTGTTATGCTTGAATTTGGCACTCAACAATTCAAGTCAAAAGTGGAATTATGGTTTCACAGAACTTTAATGGAGAGATCTTTTGAGTATTGTAATAGAATTCATTCTCTCTTGCTCATTTCGTCAAAATTTTCTTCAAATTAGATTTTACGGCCCTTACAACGTAAAGAAGAAAATGAATGAGTTAAATTATAATAATTGTACTCTGATCTAAATAAATTAATGGAGTACTAGTATATTGAAAGAGATAACCAGGTAAATCGTGCAATTAATTTAGTTGTACCTGCTTCACTTATTCAGGATTTAAGTGATGGAATTAAATCAGACACTATTGATTTTGGAGTGACAAATCTACAGAATTCAAAAATTATGAATAATCTGGACCAAAAACATTGACATTTGCAACAACAAGAAAGGAATGAACATAAACAGTTATTATTTGAATATGAGCACTTATTTCCAGATATTCCTACGAGGACAAACAAAATTTTTCAAGATGTTGAAATTGTAAATTTCATACCTGTGAAACAACACCCATACAGGATGAACCCTCTCAAACAGGAATACTTGAAAAAGGAAATTCAGTATTTGCTGGAGAATGATTTCATAGAGCCCAGTAAAAGTGACTGGAGCTCACCATGTATACTTGTTCCGAAACCAGATAAAACTTTCCGTATGTGCACTGATTATAAGAAGGTGAACAGTGTGACAAAAACAGATTCATTTCCGTTACCAAGAATCGATGACTGTATTGATAAATTGCAAATGCCAAGTATGTCACCATGGTTGACCTTCTGAAAGAATTTTGGCAAATTCCACTAACAGAAAGGGCAAAGGAAATTTCGGCATTCGTGACTCCAGATGGACTTTATCAATATGAAGGGTTCACTAAGTACTTTTCAAAGTTTGATGAATATGATTACCTCTTGTCTAGATAATTGTGATGCTTACGTCGATGATGTCATTATCTACAATGACACCTGGAAAGAACATCTAGTAACAGTACGGAAATTCTTTGACAGACTCAGTGATGCAAGTTTGACAATCAATTTATCCAAAAGTGAGTTCTACCGTGCTTGTGTGACATTTCTAGGACATATTGTGTGACATGGACAAGTTAAACCTATAGATGCTAAGGTCAAGACTACCTCTGAATTCCCTGTGCCTGTCAGTAAAAAGCAGCTGATGCGATTTTTAGGTATGTCTGGATACTATCGGAAATTTTGATCCAATTTTTCTAATATTGCTGAACCCCTGACAAATTTATTGAGGAAGAAAAACAAGTTTCTTTGGACGGAGAAATGTCATGAGGCTTTTGATAAGTTAAAGGCCATACTTAAAAGTGCGCCCGTTCTTACAGCTCCAAATTTCATTCAATCTTTTAAACTATCTGTTGATGCAAATGATGTTGGGGTTGGAACAGTATTGATTCAAGAAGATAGAAATGGTATTGATCATCCAGTGTGCTATTTTTCTAAGAAATTAAATAAGGAATTACTCGACAATCGAGAAGGAATGTTTGGCTTTAATATTGGCATTACAGCATTTTGAAGTTTACATTAGCTCAGCTCCTTCTCGGGTTGTTGTGTTTAGTGATCACAAACCCCTTATTTTCATCGACAACATGAAAAATAAAAATCTAAGATTATTAAAGTGGAGTTTGTTGTTACAAGAATATAATCTTGACATCAGGCACATCAAGGGAATAAGAAAATTTAATGCAGATGCACTTTCCCGTGTATAGAAATAGTATTTCATGTACACTTTATATAATTCATAAGAGTTCTTCTTATGTAATTTTTTTTTTTACCTCGTGTATAATTAACATATGGTAAAAAGAAAGCTTTATTAAATAAGTCTTTCTTTTTCTTTATGGGGGAAGTGTTACGTATATGTATTTGAATTACTTGTGTGTTAGTTTTAAAGTCTCTTTTATTTAATTTTTATTTCATTACATGTTGTTGTCATAACTTTATTCACTGGATATGACATTTTCTTAGAAAATTCAGTTCAGTTCTATGTTGCTAAATTGTATTTTTAGCTGACCTAGTTCCAGACCTTGATTCAGAAAATTGATAACGACAGAGTGAAAATCATTGGCCGTAATCAAGGTCATACTTGGCGTACGTGTTAATCTGAATAAACAACGTAATATTTTTAAATTCATTTCCAGTGTGGGAATCATTGATTCTTAGCTAAGGCTATACTAGCCTACGTGATAATTGACATATTTTTACTGCACTGTTCGGACAGAGTGATCACGTGACCCATCACGCAGGTCTGAAATTGCGTTTTTAGTTGGGTTTAATACTCATTCTCAGTGTTTCTGAGTCAGTTGTAAATCATACCTTGAGGCTGAAAGGTATTCTTGTTGTTGCCATTTGAATTGAGTTTTTTTTTTTATTTAAAATAATTTATTTTCCTTGGAGACTTCATCACGTGTGTTCACCGAAATCCTTGGACAAAGACATTTACTAAAAATTATTCGCAATTCTGAAACCGGAATTATATTCTTGGTGACTCAACAAGGAACTGTTGACACATCACCACAATACTGGTTACAGAGGACGTCATCGCCTTCCATCTTGGCACTTAATCGAGATTCGAACTTGGATTCAATGAGACCTTTTTAGTGATAGGACTTATATTTTTAAATTCTAGGACTAATTTTTGGATTATATTCACAAACCGTAAGTCCTTTTTCATATTTTTACCTTGTTTTCTAGGGAAATAAATTATTTTGTTACATTTACAAAGCTTGTTGACTTCACTCTTTTCTTTTCTTACTTTTGTACGAGCCTACACGTAGCACGTCTCTGCTGCTTCTTCCTTCTGTCGTTTCCTTCTTACCTCTTCTTCTTCTCGCTGTTGCTGTTCAAGGAGAAAGACTTGTTCTGCTTCTTTCTGCTGCTGTAAAAATTTCTCCAATTCTTCTTTCTGTCTCTGTTTAAAATCCTCGACCTGTGGTAAAGAAGGAGAAGGTGGCGAAGGTGCTGGTACCGGAGCAAATTCTTGCGAAGAAGAGAAAAAAATCTACTAAATCCCAATTGAAATCGACCTCTTCTGGAAGTAGACCTGTGTTCACTTTTGTAACCGCTGCTATGCCATCGCTTCTCGTCTCCACGGCCGGTGCACCCCAATTCATTGTCTTCTTAATTTCCGTCATGTTTCAAAAAACAATGTCGCATCTACTCACTGTGCACAGATGCATGTGTATTGGGAATGTGACGTCACATGTAGCTCTCTTCGGTTTGGAAGACAGACTTCGCGAAGTGACTGAATTTTGTAACGCGTGTTGGGATTGGTGAACAATCTCAATCCGTTTCGATCCGGTCTTCCACTATAAATAAACGCGGTTCACTTCATTCCCTTCACCTGTTCTCGTCACAAGATGTGAACAAACATAGAATCCTCTACTCTCGTATCGTCGATGCTGTTCCGTACAGACTTACCCATGTATATTAAACCATCATGGACAATCATCTGGATCACCGAGACGAGCGTTTGGAAAAGAAGGATCAATGTGGAGAAACAAGGTTGTCTGAAGCGAGTCCTCACCTACGGTCCAGAGGTTAGACGAAGTTTAAGAAAGAGAAGAAGATCAGTGAGATGCCTCTATGTTAACGAAATGGTGTTAACATAAAAACCAGCGGCCCTTTGCAGGGCCACTCCACCCACTGCCTCGAAAAGATTTACTCTTTCTTGCCTAAATTTTTTTTTAGTTGTATCATTTTAAATGTGATAGATTGATGATGTTCATCAATAGATTGATGATGTTCATCAATCTATGGTTGTGTTGTATATATCTCTGTCACTAACCATGTTTCTATGTCTCTGTCTCTATTGTATTTGTCTCTACCTAAGGTAGCCGCGCGTATTCCTATTTTCTCACCCATGCGACAGAGAAATCTAGCTGTTTTGCTAACCTTACTTTTCTTATCTCAGTCTGGTTATCTCAGTCCGGTTGTCTCGGTCTAGGTGTCCACGCGCTAGGGACTACTTTTAAAAAATAAACCTTTGTTGTCTTCTGCTATGCCCGACGTAGTTGTTCTAAAATCTAACAACAACGACGACAACAACAACGACAACAACAACAACAACAAACAAACAAATGTATAACAAAACAACATAGTAACTTAAGGACTCTCCATTTTGAGAACACACCATACAAAACATTTCGAGAGAGACAGACACATGCACGCACACGATGTTGAGCTTTTTGGTGTTACGATAGTTCGTTCCACACAGCATAGTCAGTTTTATCCTATCTGCAAGCCTGACTCAGTATTTTTCAGGTCAGCGTCATTAAATGTAGATAAAGCTACCTAACTAGTTTTAAATACTTCGTGTGAAACAAATTATATACTGTTAGCTACATTTAATGACGCTGACCTGAACATTGACTGTGCTACAGACAGGATAAAATTCTCAATGCTGTGCGAAATGCACTATGACAGAAAACACTGATCTATGCACATAGCCTATAGACCTATACACTTCATATTCTTCCAACGCTGTTAACAACTACAGAAAACTTAGTAACAGCCAGAAATGTGTTATGTCAAACATGCTTTATTCTATTTTTGTTAAGCATCTCCATTGCGCCCCAGTTGAATAAAAAAATATACCTAAAATATTGAATGACAAATAATGCACTTACCAGCCAGAAGGAATCATTTATCCGTCAACACATTAATCCGTAAGCAAATTTCACTGTAACATTTGCCATATTTCCAAGAGAGAAAAATAAATTTTCAACGAATCAGTGAACTTGAAAGTTTAGCACATGGTTATCAGCTGGGGTCCGTATTTGGAGGGTCTTTTATACAAGGAAGTACTTTTACAATCAATATTAATTACAACACAAGTATGTCACAAACAGTTTCACCTCCGCTAAAGATAGTGATAGTGACACGGATCTCTAATTACCCGCGAATAACCCAAGCACGGACATGCTACATGTATTTACACTACAACAGATCTGTGGGCCGAGTACAGTTTCATTATGTACAATTTAATTTTCTAAATTGGAACTAATGAAAATGAAACATTTTCTTGTAATAAATATTAAGTATTTATTGTTAATTTCATATAACATCCATATATTAAATGTGATAATACCTAAAAACTATGCAACGTTTAATGTTGTTATTTTGTTTTGACTCGCGCATAAAAACTGTGTACTTCGGATGACACGTCACGCCACAGTCCTCATTAACATATTTGTATTAATGCACCGCATGTAAACATTGGCGCGTGAACTATACTGCACAAGTAACGGTATTCTTTCTTACTTCAAAGGATAATATTGGGTGAGAAAAAGAATCTACGTTGGGATTTGGACCGAGACAAGGAAATCCCAGTCGCGGGGTTACATTATATGTCTCCCCACTCGTCGAGCCTAGTGGGGAGACAAATAATGTAACCCCTTGACTGGGATTTCCTTGTCTCGGTCCAAACCCCAACATAGATTCTATATGTCCCTATAAAAAAAACCAACTTTCCCATGACGCTATAGTGGTCCAGGGGTCTTGTAATGCTCATTTCCCTTGACGCTATAAATTTTGACGCCTTATCGTCCCGGGGGGTGGTGGTCTGTAATGTATTTTCCCATTGACGCTATATCGTCCCCCTTCACTGCTAATATATCTGGTCTTAAAACTCAGCTATGTCAGGAAATGTTCAATTTCATATTATCATGATTAGCATGCTAGCAGGAAAGTCTTTAGTATATGAAGAAAAGATAACTGTGATAGACATTTTCTTGGAGGAAAGAAAGATACAAACATCCCAGAACTATTTCAATGTGAATACGATACATAATGTTGGGGCATATGACAGGAAAATAAACTTTAATACTATAATATATTAACCTCTGATGAACAGTAATTAGTGTAAGATAAATAGGCCACGGTAACCCACTTTCCCTAGAGGAGGCCCCAATTACTTAAAGAGGACCTTACCAAATTTCATGAACATACCATGCTTACAACTTGCCTAATTCATACACTCAGTCACATGTACAATACACGATTACCCATTTTGAGAGTAACCTATCACAATATTTAATATGAGATCAATAATACGGAAAGTTTCCTTGTAAACAAACATATTTATTCCCACCTCCACATACAATGGTCAAAAAGGGCATTCTGTGTAGGCTAGGGTATACAGTATGGGAGCATTTATTTAACTATGAACTAAATACAAAACTTAAACAATATTAGTACATCAGTAACCTTTGATTGTAAGATTATAGGACTAACAGAGATGCATCTAATTACTGAGTTTCGTGACTGGAGTATACACAGCACCTAATAAATTATATTTATACGCAATATTTAACCAATGTTACTGAAGCACTAAATATAGTTCTTACACAGAAAACTCATTATGCATCATGTGGTGTAGTATACATAAGTATAATGGTTTGAAGAACAATAGTATACTTACAGCACGCCTTATAAGGACCTGAGGATAAACAACCGCAAAATCTATACCAACGCATGTACTAGATGATGACCCTCTTTTCTTGCAATGGCTAGACACCAATAGAAATGCATATCACGATAAATTTCATGATTCAAGCACAGTGCCTGAGAAATGAACATCAAATATAACATTTAAATTTAACCCATAATAGTGAGGCGTACAATATAAGCGACAAGGAATTTCTTCTACAATGCGGGGAGTTGAGGTCATCAAGATAAATCCCTCCACAATGATTCATGGTTCTATACAGGATAGTATGCACATAGAACGCAGCACGCAGAAACACTCTGTGGTAGTGAAAAAAAATAACCTTAACTAGTAATATGAGTACTAATAAAGCAATCGGATCAACATCGGTAACTCTGGCATAATGGAAATCCTACAGGCAACACTTAAACATCACGTTCTGCTGAGCTTTTGAAATTCCCTGACCAAACATTTTTTGTTGCCTATCAGATCAAGCGTTGCATTATGTGTTTGGAGTAGATAGTGCTATAAAACATATGTACTAAATGACACATATCAAAGTTTGAAAGCTGTAATTAATTGGCGAATCAAATGGTTCCAGAAAATGACCTCGTGGTGGTGTCTCTCAGATCTACTTTAAGTAAACCTCAGTTTTAGTTGGACTGGCTAATACAGATGTAAATCAAATCTGGTCTAATGATTCTAGTACGTACAGTTAAAACACAAAACTTAACGAAAGTCAATGAAGCGTTGTATATTTGTCACAGTGGCTTACTTTAGTTACGAGGGTGTTGTAATCATTTGGATGCATATCTCCAACTTTAATGACTCTGTGTTTAAATGTATGTATGATACAAAATAAATAAATAAATAAATAAATAAATAAATAAATGAAAACAGCAACATCAAAAACAAAAAGAAAAAGGTCTACATGACCATAAGCTAAACGAAAAATCATTTTTTAAGCCCGTAACACGAAATTGAACAAAATTTAGTGAAAAGTGCAATATGGATCACAATGAGATACTTTCTCGATGAGGGTGTGGTGCTGATGAAAATGCGTCCTTTGCCAATATCCATGATATCATGTGTAACAGTATGCATGCAATGTGCTTAGCGCAAAAATGTAACATAAACCAATAAAATGTGAAATATAGTACACTGATATTCTTTTGCTGTAACGGTATGGTAACTGCATACAAACATCGTCTCACAAACAGTGCTTGAAAAATAAACTTAAAACACAAAATTTAACCAGTCATTAAAGTGTAAATTATGGTACATAGTGACCTGCTCGAGGGTGTCCAAGAACCCAACCCCCACCCCCACCCCCACCACCAAGAGTCACGATTCCAGGTATAACAGTATGTATACGCACTGGAAAATAACAGAGCTAAAACGCTAACATTATTCAATAATGAACAAATAAGGTACGCAGCTAGCCACCTAACTCTATACCCACCCCAAAATGTTTCCTAGGACAAAGGAAGAACGAAAGGTTCAAATGATTAGGTTTTACATGTACAAATACTTTATATATGCGGACGATGACGCACAATAACTCTTCTCTACTTTGTAGAGACGAGCTAAATATTTATTAAAAAACGGTTTACACATCTAGTCATCTGCATATGCATACAAAAATTCACGTTAAAAAAGTTTTGTTTTCTGCTTCAAATAGGTGTGAACCAATAATTCTACTGCAAAGTTTAACATCCAAAAAGATATATAAAAAAATTCTTTACAAAGGTGTAACTTTCAAAACCATAAAAAATGCTGTAAAAAGTGGAAGAATTGTTACAACAGTCGCAAAACACTGTAGCCAGATCATACCAACTGTCGTTTGTCTTACCTCAGGTAGTTTTTGCTTAATAGTCCTAAAGTGTCTTTATCAGAAATTTATTTTATAAGATGAAAATATGTTGTCTGTGGTCTGAATATCTAATCTGATTATCTACATATGCATGTAAAGATGTTATCAAATTTACGTGGCATGTGCTTAGTACACTTTGCCCAATTATAAGGTGTCACAGACGGATGGACATGGCCTAATCAAAATTCCCATGCTACATGCAGAGAGGGGGGTATAAACATTTTAATTTCAAGATGTGATCTCTCATAAATAAAAGGTAATACTCGGAAAGTACAATTATGTGTAATTCGGACTCTTTGGAAGCCGAAAAACATCCTTACCTCTTTGATCTGATGAAGAAAGCCGCGTCGCTGTGAGCTTCCATGAGCAACGTTGTCCATTTTGGGGGAAACTGATCTTTTCAGAAACTGCTATTTCCTTCAGGAAATAATTCTTTTCAGAGTGTCTATAAGCAAATAAATCTCAGTCTGTCCAGAATTTCTAACTGCACCAAAACCAATGCCAAAAAATGCACTTTGCAATTACTCCACTAAATATTGTTTCATTCAGCCATATTTTGTCAACTTGAGCTTCCATGTTAATTGTGGAGCAAAGTTTGAGATCTTCAGAACTCATCATAACAGACGTAGAAACTTATATGGTTGTAAAGTCTAATAAACTTTTATTTAGTCGTTGAAATTATGGTGTAGTTTTCCAATCGGTCCTTTTTCTTGATGAAACAATAAACCAAATATCCCACCTTTCTGTCGTAGTGTAGAAAATACTGGTCCCAGATACAGTTTATTTCTCAATATGTTTGCATGTACTATTATTATGGACACGTCATCATGAATAAATACTTTTCTTTTGTTCCGTTTGGCAACTGTCGATCTATACAACCAATCACATAAGCCAAAACATTCCCTTGCATCGAAAGATTGTATATCACATATCTAAGGGCATTTCTGATGGGTTGGTTATAAATTGCAAGTGTAGAGAGTATGTGCTTCCAAGAAAAATCTAAAGCGCAAAGGTTGAAAAGAGTACATTCACAGCTGTTTAACTTAGATAATGCCACATATTACAATGTTTCACGACTGCTGCCACTGGTATAGTGTTACGGATATGTAATTAAGTTGCTTGTGTGTTATTTTTAAATTCCTTTTAATTTTAATTTTGTTTCATTACATTTTATGGTAATGATAATATTTATTGGATTTGAATTTCTTTTCCGAAAATTGGCTTGACCCGATTAGATTATAATATTTCTTCAGCACTATTTTTAGCTCACTCTGGTTCACAGATTTCGTAAACATCAAGATAAAACGATTGGCTATTGCCAAGGTCATCTACAGCCTACGTGTTAGCTCTGATGTGAGCGGTTTTATTTTTAAATTTATTTTCAGTGTAAGAATTTGATTTTTAGATAGGGCTATTCTAGCTACGTGATAATTGTCATTTTCTTTTATTGCGGTGTTCAATGTTAAGAGACCACGTGACCCATCACGCGGCAATGAAATGACGTTTAAGTTGGGTTTAATACTCATTCTCAGAGCTTTTCAGTCAGTCGTATTCTTACACCTTGAGGGAACAAGGTGTTTCTATTGTTGTTGCCAAATTGTTTTGAAGTTCATCTATTTTTTGGAATTTAATAATTTATTCTCTAGAAAACTAAACAAGTGTACTTTTTTATAAAATGTTTTGGGACAAAGAAATTCAGTGGAAATTTATTTTGGAATTCTATACGGAAACATTATAAACTGTGATTCAATCGAGGATTTGTTGCCATTTGAACAACACCTCATCTGACGTTATCGCTTTCCATATTGGAACGTCATCGAGATTCGAACCTGGACTCAATTAGAACTGTTTAGTGATAGGACTTATATTTTTCGACTTTAGGATTAATTTTTGGATTATATTCATAAACCGTAAGTCCTATTTCCTATTTTTACATTGTTTTCAGGGGAAATAAATTAATTTGTTAAAATTTACAAAGTTTGTTTGCTTCACTCTTTTCTTTTGTTACATTTGTACGAACCTACACGTAACAATAGGAAATACGTAAACAATGAAAATGTTGAAAATCCCGTTTTGCCATAAATTGCTTGGCCCCATTCAAGAAAGAGAACAGAAAGTAGCTCTTTTCTGTAAAGAAATGACGGGTTCTTTGAACTGCAGAGGACGTACTTGATTTGGTTGTTCGGTGTTCACCGTTCAGTGTTCCGTCAAATCAAGTGCCCCACGGTGTAACGTTCAGGGCCCGGTTTCACTAAGCATTTTAAGTATGTCTTTAGACTCAGATTTTGAGATTTTGCTCAATATTTAAAGACCTTCTCAAATCCTATTTCACAAAGAACCAATGAAACAAAATCTCAGCTCAACTAGTTTAGGCAAGCCTGACTCAAGTGGAAACGCTCAAATATGGTGTTTGAACGACGTTTTTATTGATGGCGATGAAGTTTTACAGTCGGGGCCAGGTACAAAAATTTGTCAAGAAAAGAGGACGTCGGCTCATTCATAATAAACGACAGAGAGTATGATTTTTTTCAACATGTAAAGCTTTCATTGTAACGTTACAACGAGCAACGTTCAATTTAGTTTGTACTGGATCACACCGTTAGGTTGACCTCGTCCAAAAATGTCTTCGTACTTTATCATTGAATTTTGCCATATACATTTGTCAAGATGTATAAATAATACCCATCCAAAGGAAATGTGGATGAATGATGATCTAATTAAATTGAATTATCGCCATTTAAAAGAATGTGTAAAACGAGAGTGATGTTTTCCAAGAGCTTTCTATAGTGTCTACTAGCAGTTAGTATATTAGCTTTACTCTTTGCATTTTTTACTAAGTTCGTGGACTTTCCTATACAAATGGGAATGTTTTCTGGCTTTCATACACTTATTCAAACCCTTTTATTGCATTGTCTACAATCATTAAATCAAGACAAATCATCATCTCTAGACTGATGGACGTCATCTATGATTAATTCTAGAACTTACACGTCACTTCATTCAGTTTGTAACAGTGCACTGATCTGGTTCTTTATCTTAAAGTATGAATCAAGTGCGCCAATATAATCGGCCTAGTTCCGAAACCATTATACACAATTTGGGACTGACATTGTCTTGCAGACCTTGATGTATTTTTACGCGTTTGTCTCAACTCCATTTTTTATAGAATCTTCACCCGAGGGTTGAGGTGTCACTTGCAAATGGCATAGGTCATAAACCCTTCAATATATTCCGAATTAATTTGATATGAGCATCATCTCACATACGCGTATGCGCCTTTTATGAATTTTGTCCCGACAACTCCAGTATGCATAAAACACTGATCCTTGACAATTATATTGGTATTTGTACATGGGATATTACATGTAACCTAGCACATATCAAGAACCAATCAACATAAAATGATGCCTTTCATCACTTGTTGCTGTCTGAACCCAAACTTGCTGATGATATTTAACATTTAAGTGAATCGTTTTCTAAATTGTTTTTGGTAAAGTATAAACTAACGGAATAAAAGTGACATCTTTAAGAAGATGGTTTGAGTTAAATTGAACATATTGCAGATCTTGTGATGGTGTACATAAGAAAAGTAAGAAATAATACGGCAAATCCATTTTGGATACGTGTATTTAGTACATGGATACAATTCCACGCTGAGAGAATTTTATTCGTTAGAGGTTTTGTTAAACCTACCTGTTCTGGAAAATGAAAATATTAATGTAGCAGATTAAACTGTGTTATATTAATCTAGGTGTAATAAGGGAACGATGTGTATAAGCGAAATATTTGATGGCGTTAATTTTAGTGCACTTGAAAAGTTAGAAACAAACTTAATATTCAAAAGGGAAATCATTCACTTAATCTGGGTCTTTGTACTAGTATTGAATTAAATTATCAAATCTAAATAGGAAACCAGTTTGTTCCAATTCAGATTTTTCACTCGTGTATACCAACCCATATTGGGATATTACTAAAAAACCAAACAAGTGTGAACATATGTCTGAACTTCTTAGTATGCCTATACCTCATTCAAGACAAAATGCAAATTTGCAACTTTTTAATTTTAACCCATAAATATGAAAATTGATTTACAATATTGTATTCAAAAGCACGTAAGACTTCAAAACAGAATAGTTCCAGTATGGAATGCTTCACATAATATTACATGTAAATGGCTATGAAAACAATATAGGTGTAATCTAAAACTAACCAATGTAGTATAAAGAAGACAAAAACGTTCAACATCTGTTAATGAGTTTTTGGTCCATCCTTTCTGAATACTTAATGCAAATGCTGGATTGCAGATTAAATTCTCACCTCGGCAAATCATTCTTGGTGACATATCAAAAACCTCAGACACATTAAACTGTATAATTTTTATTACTAAACAGCAATATATTCTCTCAAGAAAACAACAAATAAGTTTAACTAACAAAACCTGATTGAAATTTGAAAAATGTAGCATATTTGTGATTTCTAATCATAAAGGAATAAGTTTTAGTTATAATATTCTCCGCGAATATACTGACTAAAACGTTCCCCTAGAACAGATTTAATTATGACGTATTTATTCGCCATTAATCTAACGCATTCTATATACTGACCATAGACAACATAAAAATCAGTATTTTTCTTAAAGGCTTAATACTATCCTATCCCTTTTTTATTCCTTTCTTAACGTATTTTTAGACCTCGGACAATTACGGATGTGAATTTGATGAACTGATTTTTATAATTTACAATCTAATCAAAAGAAGTGATTCTCAATATGCTGTTTTTTTTTGTTAACGGTGAGTCCAAGACTCTTCAACATTGTCACCATATATGTCTTGGGTAATTAAAGTTCTTTTTTCAAACAAAAAGATAAGTCAGACAATGAATCTATTATTATGAAAGTCCAAACAAAGTATGATATTGCCAACTTTAAGTCTGCCTCAAAGAATGAAGCCAAGATCTTACACTAATGACTGTTTATTACAGTGTCATATATTCAAGTGTTTACGTTTGTTTTATAAGCTCCAGCTTCATGCAGATTATCTACATTGAAATACGTCACGGTGTCATTTGCATCATTTTGTAACATCTTCAAGATAACGTAGATCACAGTTACCTTCCATTACACCAAAAACCTTATCATTCACATTATGATCTTAATGCAAAAGTTTAGGTTTCCTGACATAGCTGCATTTGTGGATTTGAAATCAGAACTAGCCTTTGGGAAAGCGGTTGCGTCGTGCGGGCTGCTATTGAAAAAAAAAAAAAATTAGGTATACTAAGTAACTGCACCGGCCGGGCCCCGCTGCCAGCGTGACGCTTCGGGCTTTGCAAACTATAAGACCCGGCCTGCTTGAAATCTTATGTTGTAAGTTATTGTGATATACATTCCCGAAGGGAGATCCCTATTACTTAAAGAAGACCAATACCAAGGTTCATGAACATACCACGCTTCCAGCTGGAAATCTGCCAAGAGAAAATTGTAATGCTAGTACAACTTGTTTTGGTTTCGCTTAGGTCTGGAACTTTATGGCCCATCAACGCAAGTAGGTTATTTAATGCCAAGGCAATTGGAGCAAAGTGCCTTGCCCAAGGACCCACCACGGTAGCTGACCCAGGCTGGTCTAATGGTAGGATTCGAACCCGCACCCTTTATGTCGCGAATTCAACACCCTACCCACTGGGCCATTGAGGCTCGCCAGCTCAACTTTTTAAATTTGTTGTCAGTAATATTATAATGAATATTACACATTAGTTTATAGCAGTTAAAGAAAAATTTAACACTCTGGCTTAACCTACAAACAAAAAAGTCAATATTACAGGAAGATTAGGTCACTATCGCCCATCTCTGATTAAGGTATTTAATTAAGAACAATGAATGTGTACAACTGCAACTTAAGGAAGGAAAAAACAAATGTTTCATGCTGGGATGCGTTAAGTTGTGCATAATAGAGTCATTAACTGAAAAAAAGAAGCCTTCATGACTTTGTTCTGGCATGCGTCCCAAAAATTTGAAGTTCTATAATCATCCAAACCTACATCACTGTTTTTGCAAGAAAGGAAAACATGAGATGTTACCTATAAATATCTCATTCGTGTACGTAAAGGGGACAATGTAATCAGCAAACAATTTTTAAAAGAATGATAAAAGTCAGGTACGCTATGACTACTCTAGACTCAATTATGGATAAAGGTGAAGCACACAAAATAAATTAAATATCTATAACGCAACAAATACATATTTTGGCAACTCGAAGTCAGGAGATGTGACTATTCTCCATTTCATAGAAAACTTCGCCGGCAAACATGTTATGCTTTTGTACGCATCGATTTAACAAAAACTAAAGTTTTTGCTAAATCGATACAACAAGTGGTCTCATTCTAGAACGTGATAAATAGAATGAGTTGCTATTGGCATCCAGACAGATAACGTAATAATAATAATAATTTGTCCGTCGTCTGTGCATGCAGGAATGTGCATTTAGGTAAAAGGGATCAGCTCTTTCAAGAGCCATTGTGCGCTTGTCGCTACGAAATATCATGGGAAAATCCAAAAATCGAACTCAGAGGCAACATCACGCAGACTTGATAATGATCATCTGTAAGAGGGTTTCCTATGACAAAAACGATAGCAAGGATTTTCTGACGAGATATAAGCAAGCAGAACGAACTCCAAGACAAATTTTGCCCTCACTGCAACAAGACCTGCTACAGCAGCTGCAGGAATAGTGTTAGCAAGAACTTCGATACATTGCTTGAGCTTGATGCTAACTGCTGCTTTGCTCGTATCCTTGTATCAAAACATATTTTTGACGTAGAACTTCTGCTGCGATCATCGCTCATAGAAATTAAATTCATAATTGTGCTGACTGCTGGCAGATACTTGATAATATTTAATACGGTCTGATTATTGGTCTGATATAGTGCCATCTTAAATAAGCCCCAGCCTTTATTTTTAGGCGTTACATTTGTAATTGCCTAAAACTCAGCAGGTGAAACTGCAGCTCTGTCTAAATAACCTCTGACTTCAAGGAAAGTTGTATCAGGTAGGAAGTAAAAGTCCTCATATACCTTGGTAATAATTCTTGTACTAGCTTTTTAGCGAGTCCTTATTTAAGTTCCCAAGTCCTCGTATTATAGAGCAGACTCAGCACTAAGAGACTCGTCAAAGACCTTAAAATACTCAGTTGTATATTTCGACAACATAAGTATGCCACTATGTAACACACAAACATTTTTAAGACCTGAGCTCATCATAATATTGGACATATTTGGCCATGATGCAGATTATAATCTTTCTTCAAGTAGATTCACAATTTCTTGCCGTGTTTCGATGATTTGTTTGCTGCAGTAATCATTATGCGATGGGGTTCTTTTGTAGGCGAAATTTCATTATTATCCTGTCTTCTGATGACGTAGGCAATATTTTTATACGATTTGTTTACCTGCTGTACCTACTTCAGCTGAAGTGGTGGCCTTTGAAAAACTTGATACAACAGGATCGATTTTTCTTGCTATGCCTGAAAACACAGTGGCCTTTCTGTTGTATAATTATCCGATATATAATTATTTTGTCGTAGCTTAGTCCGTTATTAAGTAGCATACTGAGAATCAGATCTGTTTTGCCATGATCAGTTGAACATACCTTCATATAGTGGCAATCAAGGAACAAAATTGTGTTGTTATTTTCTGACTCCTTTTTTAAGTCATCGTTAATTATGCGCATTTTTACGAATTCTTTGTATACTGAGTCATTATGCAGTTTTTGATACCGTTATTGTTATTGGCGGCGCAAGTACAGCGTCATTATTTTCTGATGCAGAACTCAACAGGCATGTGCTGAGATGAGGAGATGCTATGACATGGCCACTTAATATGACGGCACAAAAAATGTGACTATGCCTACAGAGAACAATAAGCAGTAAACCAATAGGTATGTAAATGCCAAAGTGGTGTCAACAGATGCCAATACATATAATACTCAAGGTTCTTACTTTTTGTAGGACAAAACTGTCCAACGATAATCCTTGGTAAGTAAACGTTAGTGTCAGCACCATATGATTTGCTACTAGATGGTGTCACTATAACTTTAGATATTAACATTAATTCAAACAAACTACCAACATAGCCGCGATAGCAGCATGGTGTAGACCTTGGAATATCCTTGATCAGACTACACAGATTTGGGAAGGCCGAAATGGGTAAACCAGAGATTTCATTTTCAATAGGGTCAACTTTTTTATTGAAATAAGACTTGTCAGTTACAAATGGATTAACCATAACGTTTTCTACAGCTAAGGCATTGCCTAACAATAAATGAGCACCCTCATTGGGTACAAAAGTCACTATTCCGAGAAATTTATTGACAAATGAAACTTTGTGAGACAAAGAATAGTCATCAGCTGTTTCAGCAATATTTTCCAAAGTTTCTACCTTTAGCTCATCAAAATAGGTCTTGAATCACAATGGATGTAATTCCTGAACTCTTCAACTAATATGAATATAATCTGAAAGCTACAAACAAGTTATACATGAAGTAGGTATCAAACAATTTAAATCTTCTGCATATCACAATGAAAACCAAGGGAATTTGAAGGATGTCACCACACTTTGAAGAAAATGAACCGCTGAGGTTGGGATGATGGTGTGCATTTACTATTGTTTCATGTAAGGAATCAGTTCAAGAATCGTTGGGTTTTAATCCTTTTGAACAAGTGTTTGAATGATATCAGTGGAACATTGAAATTATTAAACGAAAAACTTATTTCAACCGAAGATTCGGAGATTAATAATGAACTGATTTTCACTATACTCAGCCAAAAATGAATTGCAGGTATGACATAAAAACAAACTAAGGGAGTTTTCAGCCTGGTTATAGAATTCTGGCTATCTTGCCCGTACATCAAAACAGCCTTCAGTTTAAGTGTCATGGTCCTTATACAGTTGAAAAGAAAGTAAGTGACTTAAATTATATTATTAACACTTTGCAATGGAAGAAACAAAAACAAGTTTGTCATATGAATGTGTTAAAGGAATATGTTGATAGAGATATGTATTGTATATTTAATTTCTATTTTTTTTTAGTTTTTCGGGGGGATATTTTTTTTTTTTAAATTTCGTGTTATGTTTTTGTAATGTGACATTTTATGTTGGACTGAGCTTTTTCCAAAATCAAGTTCATTTTCTACATGTACTTGACCTGAATTATTGACTTCTTTTTATTCTGTAAACAACTAATACATAGCTGTAATATTCTCCGTGTGTATGCGTTTAATATTAAGATAATTAATAGAAGTAAAACATTTATTTGGGCCTGAGTCTAGGTTTTGGGGATTTCCCTATAAATATACATGGCCTGCCTGACATATTCCACATTCTATATTATAATATTACTAACATGCCTTCTAATTATTACCTTCCAAATTGAAATTTTCCATTAAGTAATAATTTTATTAGAGAATGCTAATTCTGAAGAAAAGTAGAGAACTTTATAATTTTGTCACCGGACATATTATTTATTCATGCTGAAAGATCTGAGCAGAATAAGTTGCATTATTGTTGTATCCAGAAGTTCATTTCGGCTAAAATTTTATTTCTTCAAATTATTTGTTCACTGGACATACAGGGTGCTCTTCAAAAATATCATTCTTGGAAACAGAGATTTGAGTTGATTGTGAAAATTCAAATAAGGTTTTAATTCTTGGATTGTATTATTGTGAACCAACAAAAGACTGTTTGCACAATACCATTATACGGGCCACCTCAGGCACATCAACACCTTCAGAGTTGGCTTTAATTTGGATTTCACTAAAGTTTATTCAGAACTTTAATTATTAGGATTTGTGTCCGTAATTTTAGGAATAATTGGAATTTAATTCGCAATACCTAAGTTCCTTTTTAAAAATTTTCACAGTGTATTCTTGGAAAATAAATTATTTGTTAAATTTTACAAAGCCTGTTCATAGAATCGTAATAGAAAACCGTTATCTATTCAGTCAATTTTGTTTTAGCTGTCACACACAGTGAGGTAATAAAATTTTTCGTAATTGCCTAACCTCTTATGAATTTATTCAGTAAGAAATCCAAGTTTCATTGCTCTGGTAAATTAAAGTCATACATAAACGTGCACCAGTTTTTTTTTTTTTTCAACTCCAGATTTCAGTCAATTATTGTTTGTTGATGCAAGTGATGTAGGGATAGCGGAGTTGTAACTCAAGAAGACGAAAATGGTGTGGATCATCCAATGTGCTATTTTTAACAAATTAACCAAGCACCAGAGAATTTATTCCACAATTATGAAGGCATTTTTGACTTTGATACTGACTTTGCAACACTTTGAAGTATATATTAGTTCAGGTCTTTCTCCAAATATAATATTCTGTGATCACAATCCCCTTACTTTAATTAACAAAATGAAAAACAAAAATCAGAGATTGTTGTGGCGGCGCTAGATGTAGCAGGAATAAAACATTGACATTAAATACATCAAGAAAAAAGACAATCTGATTGCATATTGTTACGACTCTAGAGTCTTACACGTGTTACGTGTAGGCTCGTACCAAAGTAACAAAAGAAAAGAGTGAAGCCAACAAGCTTTGTAAATTTAACAAAAATGATTTATTTCCCTAGAAAACAACGTAAAAATATGAAATAGGACTTACGGTTTGTGAATATAATCCAAATATATTTATCATAGAATTGAAAAATACAAGTCCTATCACTAAACAGTTCTAATTGAATCCAGATTCGAATCTCGATGACGTTTCAATGTGGAAGGCGATGACGTCAAATGAGGTCGTTGCACTGACGGCAACAGATCCTCGATTGAATCACAGTTTATAATGTTTCCGTTTAGAATTTCCAGAATAAATTTCCACTGAATATCTTTCTCCCAGAACTTTTATAAATATGAAGCACTTGTGTAGTTTTCTAGAGAATGAATTATTAAATTCCAAAAAATAGACGAACTTCAGAACAAGCTTGCAACAACAACAAAAACCTCTTGAACCCTCAAGGTTTAAAATACGACTGAACTAATCTACTACCAATTGGCTGTTTTAAGCCTCGATTTTAGATCACATGGTAGCTCACGTGATAGGCGACGTGACCACTAATTTGAGCAGCGCAATTAAAAATGCCATTTAGCACGTAGTAGAATTGCCATATCTAAGAAACAAATTCTCACACTGGAAAGAAATTAAAAAAAGAAAGGATGTTTACAACTCAGCTAACACGTGGGCCGAAAATGACCTTGGTAATAGCCAATCATTTCCGCTTAGTGTTTACAATATCTACGAACCAGGGTGAGCTAAAAATAGTTCTGAAGTAATCGGACTCTCAAGTGAATTTTCCGAAAAAGAGATTCAAATCCAATGAAAATTATCATTACAATAAAATGTAATGAAACAAAAAAAAAAAATTAAATAAAAAAAAAAGAATTTAAAAACTAACACACAAGTAATTTAATTACATATACGTAACACACTAAGTAACAGAAAAATAGCATGCTTTGTTAAATTCAACAAATAATTTCTTTGCTTTGAATACAAAGTGAAATTTTGTTTAAAACTTACAGTATTGTGAATTAAATCCCAAATAGTCCCAAACGTTTAGAAGTAAAGACTATTCCTACTGAATTCCATGGTTTTCCGAATGCATTCGAATCTTGAATGTGCTGATGTATCAATAGCCTGGAATAGTGCTGATGTGCTTAATATCTTGATGTACCAAAATGATAGAATCCAAAATGTCTCTGAAGGAACTCAAAATAATCCAAAAATAGTCATTTAGTGTAAAAGCATTAATGACCACTGTAATTCAATTGAATAATTTAAAGAAATAAATCCTCTCAAATTTTAACTGAACGAGACTAAAGCTTATTACACTACGACTGATGCTAAGATAACAAAATCAGGATGAGGGTCATTTTCCATCAAATTCATATCCATCTCATTCTACGTTGTAAACAATTGCAGGTCTCTACTAAACATTTAGCAAAAACATGTAAAACATCAGGTAGACCAGGTAGTTCCGAAACCAACGTCTTGATCTCAGATACAAGTAAAAATGTTTACCTCCAAGTAATAATGGTCTTGAAACATGATCTAAAATCATATAAAATAAATGGCTATTAATATCTTGTTTTTGAAACAAAACATTAGTCAGGTAGGCACAAACTGTTACCCCTAAATGAAGACATCGGTCAATCATACAATACAAATTAAATATTTCTTTTTCTTTATGAGGGAAGGTGTTATATATATATATATATATATATATATATATATATATATATATATATATATATATATATATATATATATATATATATATATAGTGCGTGTGTGTGTGTGTGTGTGTGTGTGTTATTTTTACCCGTTATTGTAGATTTTTATTTTAAGATAATGAATTGTAAACTGTGACATATCACAGGTGAAAATGCATTGCGATATGGAGCAAGCAGGAATATTTTGCAACATAGAGTCCTGGGGATGAAGAAGTATAATGTTATTCCTATTCTTGTTTTCGTTTGAATATCAGTCTTAGTTATTTTCAGTTATAATTTGAGAGGATTTATTTACTTATTTATTCATTGAAATTTCAAGGTAACCATTAACTTTTCACTTGAATATTGCTTTGTGATTACTGTGAATTCATTCAGAAACGTTCTGGGTAATATCATTGTGAATCATCAAAAAATATCAGTACATCGGCACATTCCAGATTGTTAGTACATTGTCACAATATGGACCTGGAATTCATAAGGAACACCACTGGAATTCATTTGGAACTCTTTATGCTATGGATTTAAGAGATTTTAGGACTATTTTGGATTTAATTTACAATACTGTAAGTTCCTCTTAAATTTTCTTGTTATAACTTAGAGAAAATTAAATTATGTTTTAAATGTTACTAAACTTGCTGGTTTTGCTTTTTATCTTACTTTCAGACCATAGAGTCGTATCATAATGTTGAAACATATGATTTTACAATGATTTGAACTTAAATATTCAGTTCCATGACTGAAGCTACTAAAAAAGTACTACTTTTGGTGTTCCTCAGATCAGTATAAAGATAATAGGGCTATTTGAAGATGGAATACAAAACAATACTTTTGTAGGTTTAAAGTTAAGCTATAGGCTTTTAGGGTTGGCATAGGTGAGAAAAGTATGCAGTGATATTAAAAAATCGGTAATCTAAGATAATCTATAAATAGATATGTACAAAGATTCTTTATTTAACCAAAATATAAATTACTAAGAGATAAATTTGATTAGATGATAATGTATACATAATTACGTTCAATAAGGTTGCTTTTTCACCATACGATGATAAACATGCACGAATACTTTGTTCTATGGCGCTGAATGTCGCTGTCCCACATGTAGAACCCATTGTTTCATTCGTGTCTTATATCCTCCAGAAATAATATTCCAGTCTAATTAAACGTTTCTTCTTTCAAATTTTTAATTCTTCAAATATATTTCATTTCTCATTACCTCAATTACTCTGGTGTTTTCCTCCACACATTTTCCGTAATGTTTTGTTTTTTAATATTTTGAGCAAAAGACAATTACAAATATAACATTTTAGCGATTAACGTAGGAAAACAAACTTTTCTTTTTATTTTAACTATACTTGTTTCCGAGTAGAAGCTTCAAAAAATACATTCACTCTTCGGAATACCACCGCAACAACATTTTCGTAAGTTCTGTTTAATTTCATCTGCATTTATTGGCTGATCATAAACATGTCAGCGATTTTAGAAGCTGTAGATTTGGGATCAACTAATCTGTTGCAATAAACTACATTTTCGACGTTGTGCAAACTGTTTTACACTATTTGTCCACAAAAGCAAGAGCGATTAAGCGATGCAGCACGCCGTGTTTTGTTTTTTTTTTTCCTTCTTGTCAAGGTAAAAAAGGGACCTAACTTTGCAAAGAGGCAACAGTGACGAGCCAAGTATTTTCTTTAAGAACTAATTTCCATTTCTAATGAGTAATACAGTTTCCATTTATTGCTGCAAGTTCACAAAATGCTTGTTTAACCTGCTGCAGATATTATTTCTATATCACAACTAATCATGCAATCGTGACATGATGGAAAGATTTGTATTTCACGTATGAAAATAGGACGCTATATATTTCACATTTGAAATTATAAAGATACAAAAATATGAAAACTAATTAACCACTAATGTTCTGTATTGCATACTTAAGTGTGTAATACATAATTATACTTTTACAATATCACCCATATATATATATATATATATATATATATATATATATATATATATATATATATATATATATTCCACAATGTCCACCACTGAATTCTTACCTTGTTCGATTGGTTGCATCCATTGAATTCGGGCAATCATCTTTCAGAAATAAATTTTCTGGTATATATAATACTTAATTTTGTTAAGTGATTATAAAATATATTCTTTTAATTTATAGAGGGATTATAATAACCATAGATTTTCATTCAACATCTGAAACTAGCAGTTGCTATACCCTTCCCATCTGAAGCTCTTATCATGCAGGCCTCTATCCAGTTGAGAAACAAATGACATGTTTTGTACTTATTTCTGACACCGGTGTAATGTTCTATGTCTTTCTTAATTTAATTGATTTTCATTAACTTAAAATTAATGCCATTGTCTCTAGATGGTAATAGTGGATAAAGTGGTGGTAAACTTCGTATTTTCACTCACATTTATATATCAGGAATAGGACGCTTACACTTAACGTTAGTACCGGTAAAACCAAACGTTGTATCAGAATTATTATTAACATCTAAATCTCATTAGGTCAACAAGCACTCATTTCATTACTATACTTATTTTGGCTGGTAGTATCCTTGGTGTTATCAGATAATCAATCCTGAACTGACTCAAAGAAATCATGATAGCCAATTGTATGACTTCTATACCGATGCTACTTGGTAGATCTGTTTTAATATTACATATCGTCTTCAGATGCATACACTAAATTTAAGAGCTGAATTTAATATTGCATAGTGCAAAGTGATCATTGTGTTTCGTTTCACTTGCAGGTGTGCATAAATTCGGTGGACGAAACAAAACTTATGTTAATAAATGCACCAGACAAAGGGGCCACAAGAAATAAAAGTTTCATATTAATTCACTTGGCAAGAAACAGGAATGTACATTCTATGAATTAAAACATAAAATCAAATACAACTAAAAGAATTATTGGTATCCAGCGATCGAATATTAAAATGATGGTTTGACTAAACCTTAAGGGTCGGGACATTTAGATATTGATCATTTTATTCCTTATTTTTCTTTGACTCTTCTGACCCTGAAAAACAAAACTAAATGCTTTCACTCTGCAAGTATAAGAAATTATGTTCGCTATTGAACACAGATCAAACAATCATTAAACGCCATAAAAAATAAACAACAAACAAACAATAAACAAGCACACAAAACTAAAGGAAATAGAAGAACACACTAGCGAAATAGTGAAAGTTCAAACAATGATTATGTTTAAAACTAACTCTTTTTGACGAGATTTTATAGAAAAACGCAATATCAAAGTAGTATAGACTAAAAGTATAACTCTGTTATTGACCAGATGTTAATCATTATGCTTTAGCAAGTTTTATTTTATTATTATTTTGTTCAGAGTTTTAAATTTCATCTTTCTGTTTTTAATAGTTTTTACGATCTAATTTTCTATCTGCTGGAACTGTTCCTTTTATAGTTTTATCTTTTCCAACATGAATGTGCTTAAAACCTTTCACAATCAGTGATGAAATTAGAAACCCTGTCTTAAAATAATAAAATGCCAGTAATGTATGTGATTCCTTTTATCGCTAAGTAATCTTCTTTCATCTCTGTAATTTATTTAAATTGTCAATTTAAACTTGAGTGAAACGATAAGGATGTTGCAATCGGGAGCTAGTAAAGACGCTGCAAAAATTGATGGTATATATCTCTATACAGTTGATAGTGTGTACAGAAGGTAAATGGATATTAGTCGAAGGAAAGACGTGTAGAATAATGCTTGACTTAAAACAAACACTTGTATATTTATCTTCAAAAGAACTTGATGAAATCATATGCAGGGTACACCATATTTGTATCTTCAATGTAAACCTTACCTTAAAGGCCAAGTAAAATTTTATTTTCTTAAATCACACCGTGTCAAAATTTTCCTTTTGAATTGCATAATATTATTTATGTTGTAAAAATTACATGATAAATGCAAACGTTTCCTGAAATATAAGATAAAATATTTGCTCCCCGGATATGAACAGGAAGACCACATTTGATACAATGTGTAATAATAAAATCTCATGTGCGAGTAGTCCAGAGACTGCTCGAAGTGGAAGCAAAAAAGGAAATACAACAGTATGGGAAAGATCTGAGCTTCCCTGAGGCCAGAAAATCACGGAATTGAGCCCTTCTCTAGTGAAAGTTTATTTACAGTGAAACGGCTCAGTACCAAAATCTCATAAATTCAAAATCTCGTTGAAACAAAATCATCTCCCTGTCCCCCTTTCAGTATATATTTGCTTTCAACAAACTTCAATTCAGTAAACAGAAATCCGTCTATTCCGAAAACCAAAAGGCTTTATCTCAAAGACAAATTTTACGTTACAAATGTATAAATAGAACAGTAGCAAAATCAGTGCATGTATCCTGCAAATAGTCTTTAACCTAAATTCATACCACGAAAAGAAAAACTCAAGACGTAGACAGATACAAAAGAATTGAAATCCTAATTATCTCGGTGATATTTATTGTAAAAGTTGACTGGCTTGGTCCAAGCGTATAAGCATTTACTTGCTTCAGAGTGGCACCTAATCACATCTCTTACTAAAGTGAAAATAGTGAACCTTAGTAAACTGAAACTCCTCAAAACCGTATGTAGTTTAGTTTGTTACCGAGAAACGTTCGAGTGCTGTTTCCGTCTGTGTTACAAATACAGTAAACGTTGGATTCATCGTGGAAAACTAATAAGCTTTTAACATTAATTATGCCTGTAAATATAATCGAAAGCAAAAACGTACAACACAAATCAAATCTTTATTCAAATCAGTACAAGTCATATATTCAACAAAACTACATGCATGATAGAAACGTTTGATTGTCATTTCAGGAAATCTTCTATATCATAATAACATTAATTTCAAATAAACTTAAATATTTGCGCCATATATATCAAATTTTGATGTTTACCTTGCTTTTAGTTTAACAACAGCAAAAAGGTGACAACAAATATAATTTTAGTTCATTATAATAATTTTCTGTGCAGCACAGTGGCTGGCGCTGGAGCAAACAGGAAATATTAACTCCACGTAATTCTAGGAAAGAGTCTGCTGGTTAATGAAAACCCAAAGACAAATTTTTTAACAAGCATGGAAATAAAACTTTGATTAATTTTTCTAGCATCAGCATGATTCTCACTTATGCTAAATGCGGAATTTATTATGGTTAAGGGTAAAAATAAAATATCACAAATAGGTGTCGATTAACACAATGCATTCTTGAAATTACAATAATGTTTGCTTAATCTGAGCCAATTTAGTTCAACTATGTATATAACGAGATGGATTTGTTTCTTTCTGACCAAGAGGTGTTTCACATTTTCTTTCGAGTCAAGAGGAACTTCACAATTTCCTTTCTCAAAATGATTTTTTTTTTCATACATTTCTGCAATACCTCTTAAAGCGTTCACTTTTTGCTTGAAAACATGGCGTCTCCGGGACTTCTAAACACATACATGTCGATTGGCGCAGTGTGTTTAAAGTGTACAGAATCAAGAAAAGAAAAGAAAAGAAAATAGAAGAAAATCAACTAAATATTGTAGATTAATGCACCTTAGGCTTTAACTGGTTTCTTTTCTCTGCTGATAAATTAGATTAGACTAAACCATTCTCTCTGTTCAGTAATTATGAGGGTTTATGTGTACGTGTGCCAGGAATCGTTGTTTGCTGCTGTGTTTTGCATATTCTTCTAAAAAGGCCTTCCACAGAGTTGTTAGACCTGTTACATCACCAAATTTATTTAGTTTTACTTTATATGCATCAAAGACTAGATATCAATGTACATTTTGCTAATCATTAACTAAATGAAAACGGTAAATCCTACATGTATATGCATGTATCGTGTTAAAGTATATTAAAGTGTGACTTCTTTATTTAAACCTTCATAAAATTGTGTATGATCGATTGTACTCTTCGGTCAACCGAGGAAATAAAAATGATATACATCAATCATGAACTAATAAACAAATAAATGTCTCTTTTTAATCTCTTCCTACACCTTGAAATTTTAGCCAGCTGTATTTTCTCTATTGGCAAGTTATATGAAACAAAATATCACTGTATTTAGTCATCAACGAAAACCAAAACAAAAATATCTTGCACCTATTTATGTCGACTTAAAAGTAATAGTTTACTGTTATGTTAATTAATATGCTCAAACTCAATTAATATTCGTGTCTTCATATAAATCATGCTAGTTATTACATGCAAAAATATTCCAAATCTGCAACCAATATCTATTCTTATTACATCATCGAAATGCAGAGCTTATTTCAACATTAAAGGGACTTTCTGACTGAGTACAACTCGAAGTATATTTAGAATTGTGTAGAACTATATTTTATCAATATTATAAAGTAAATGTAAAATCGAAGGCCTAACACTATCAGTATCCAAGCATCTATACAATTTACCAAAGCCAACGAAGCTGCAGAATGTGAACAAAAAATTGGAACTAGAATTCTACGTTTGTAAACCATCCTCGTAATTTTACAAAATGACCCCATTACAACTTAAATTGAAACGGGAGATGTAGGTAGACGACAGGAAATATATATAGACGAGGGAGCAAGGATATATTTTCAGGAAAGAAGGGGTCAATATCTCCCTCTCCTCCGAGGTTATTAGAACCGATAGCATGCGTTGGTGATAGGAAACTGCTACCAGCAGACAGAAATGATGCTTAGACGAGCACCTTCTATTGTGGATTCTCTGTCAATCACCTGGAGATATTATAACTTGTTTACCTCTCTCATTTCTATGTCGAATAATATGTTTAGGATAATAATGATAGATAATTAGGAATTTGCTGTAACTGTAATGGACATAAATTTAATCAAAGACAAAATAACGACAATTTCATCTTAGCAGGTGCACTGGTTTGAGACAGGTGTATCATAACAGCATTAAATGGTCAAACAAAAGCATTGATAGGAATGAGAAGATAATTTGATTTTTTTCCCTGAAACGTAGTGTTGCGTGTGATTCATATACTTGTCGTGCTTCAATGGTTGTAGCTATTTATAGGAACTATTGATAAACTAGGAAATCGTTGGGATATATAATGTTTTGTTGTAGAATTCTAGCTCCTAGATTTTTCCATTTTAATTGATTAATACAGACACAGATGTTATCCAAAGTCTTAATGAAAATTATAAGTATCGTGAAATATTGAACGAATCTGTGTCTGTAGATACACTGCAAGCTTATAGTTGTATGAAATAAAATGTCTCTGCATTCAGTAATCGTACATGAACAAATGGTTTCTCTCTTTTAAAGTTATTCGACGGTCTATCAATTAATCATCACCAATTAATCATTGATTTAAAAATAAGCAAAAAATTATTTAAAAAAGCAACACACAAAAATATAATCCGAACTACACCAAAGTAACTGTCATGTCTAAATCGCTTGGAGGAATGGAAATGCGATTTGGGGTATGTTCTCGTGTAAAAAGTTCCATAATCGATACATTTCCAGCAAGTCTGTACCAGAAATGCATCGCTAACACCATCAGGCAAGCTCCTATAACAATCATTACGTCCTCTCGGTTCAGACCTATGCCACCATGTCTGTAGTCTGCCTTCTGCACCTTCAGTACTACTGCGGTCGCCATCCCTATGGCACCACCTATGCATAGCAGGACAAAAATCCCAACTGTTAGTCTGCGCCCATTCTTCTTCAGATTCTTGATAATCTAAATTAGAATAAAAGGACACAAGAGGATTCACTAGAATAAGGAAGGACACAAGAGGATTCTGAAATAGAATAAGGACACATGAGGGTTCAATAAAATACGGACACATGAGGGTTAACTAGAATAAGGACAAAAGAGGATTCTGAAATATAATAAGGACTCAAGAGGATTCACTTGAAAAAGATACAAGAGGATTCACTAAAATAAGGACAAAAGAGGACTCACAAGAGATTTACAAAATCAAACCTTACAGCAAAATTTGAAAGGACAAAAAAAAAAAAAAAAAATAAAACTTATTTAAAAGACAGCCATTTTTGTTTCTCCAGAACAAAATGGAAATTAATTCACGACTGAAACTATATTTACAGACTTTGTAGTAAATGTCTTTAAAGGACAACATATGGTGACTATGAAGAAACAGTCCATCTCCGATGAAAGTTTTTTTTCTTCTCATCAGTGTATAAATTCGCAGTGTTAAATCTGCAGAACGGCATTTAAGTAATTGTCTGAAATTACACAAATTAGAAAACGCCCCGTATCCCAGTTAAGGTTTTACTATAGTTTACAGAACAGTGTATTTGCATGCTTGTCAGACATTACAGAGATCAGGAATTGCTTTGTGGCTCATTCGAGGTTTTCAGAAAAGCCTCGTGACCCATTCAAGGTTTTTATATTTAGCTCATGTAATATCTCAAATAGAAATCTTACATTCCTTTTGTTGGGAGGCAAATATGTTTCATTTGAAAGTAATCAACGGTTCTTAATGAATGACAAATGAGATCAAATGTATTCTATATCATATGGAGGGGGGGGGGAATGATACACAAGTCCATGTGCTGGACAGTTACATGAATTACTCTTTCTGAAAATTGCAATAATTAACTAGGTAGCCTTATTAAAATTACAAATTTAAGTCAGCCTTGATCGGATCCACCAAATCATTAATTTCAAGGTCTGAAAAGTTTATTTTTAAATTTTGTACTGGAATTGAGATCAAGCCAGAATATTAAAAGGCAAATAGTTTTCAAGATTATAAATAAGGTCGTCCGAGGATGGAGAAATAGAGATTTTTTTAAAGCACTAGAACAAAAATTAATTTGCATCTTAATTACATATTAATTTTTTAAAAGTAGTTTATCATAGAAGTGCACAATTCCTTGAATGGGTCAGTTATTAATAAAAGAAATGGAAAACATTTTTGAAACACGACAAGAATTTACGAAGAGACTGATACAGTGAAAAAAAAAAAAAATGCCTTATTTTCACCACTTTAGTATAATCCGAATATGAGCGGGTTGCATTTGTTTAAAAATATATGACGAAGGTATTCATACTAATGTTGATATAACTGTATAATACTTACTGATGGTTCCTTTCCTTTGTTATAAGAACAGCATCATAAGTTTGTGTGGGTGTGGGTGTGTACGAGTGTGATGGTTTACCTTCAAATTTTATTAAAGTAGGAAAACAGCTGTAGAATTGTCTGTAATACCTTGGTAAAACATAAAGTATACATTTTCATCGAAACTGAATAGATATTTTGAGTAGAATTGTTTGTAATACTTGGAAAAATAGAAGTGTATATATTTTCATCAAAATGAAATATATATTTTAATGGAATAGATTACTATAACCTGAGGCAATATTTTTCTCTACTCGCTATAAATCAATAAAGCAAAATAAAAGAAATTCAAATCAAGACACACACCCCAGAATATTGTGTGCAATTCGTGCTATATAAAAAGTCAAAAATTAACATACAAATAAATGTATCAATTGTCAGCTGAATGCAAAAATGCAAATTATTTATTTGGATTCTACTGGTTTAAGCAACATTTTGGTATAGCTAAGAAGTTTAATAAAAACCATTATGCTTTCATCAGCAGTCTGTCCAAAACTTGTTTCTTTCTTCTCTATAGTGACAAACAAGAAAAAGTGTAACGGCTCCCCGTCGCAAATCCCCGAGTTTTTCAGTGTGTATTCCAAGCCAAATTGCCCCCTCCTCCCGACTGTCACCACGGGTTCATAATGCAATATACATCACATGCGTTATGTTGGCAAGCAGCAAAATTACAAAGTGTCGTGAATTTCCATTTCAGGGGTTTAGGAAGAGAATTGGTAAAGGACATATGGACAGACGGACAGGCGAAGGGTTTGACAATATACCAGACACCTTCAATATTAAAACTAATACTTTAACACTTTATATATAGATGTTTGAAGACTTAATTCAGAAGTTGATTATTTTAATGTCCAGAAATACATGGCGACGGTAAATTAATCCAATGATACGTATATCTATATTTTGTGTTTAACTTTTGGTCCATAACTGTAGATTCCAATTTATAGATAGAGCCACAGATGAGTTGTTCACTAGTCTAAATTCGTCCTATATAGTTAACATGTGTTCAGTTTGGAGTAAACTCTGACTGGACGATTGTCAGATGGGTGAGTATTGCGACGATAGCCACCTAGGACAAGTTGTGGGATTTTGCCAGGTAGCGATATTGCGCTATACAGTCGCAACAGTGTTGTGTATGTGTGTGTGTGTGTGGTTGTGTGTGTGTGTGTGTATATATATATATATATATATATATATATATATATATATATATATATATATATAGAGAGAGAGAGAGAGAGAGAGAGAGAGAGAGAGAGAGAGAGAGAGAGATGCCATTAATTCATTCAGGACTCGGATTCCTATCTCTTATTAATGTTTTAATATCAGCGTCTGCATATCTCTTTAACGTGTTTGGATTTTGTTTGAGAGGAACTATTTATTTAAGCAATTGGAATTACAAAGCACTCATACGACAAAGGAAACATTCTGGGACTATTTTGAATTCTTTCGGAGACGTTCTGGACAGCGTCGTTGTGATACACTAAGACTACTGGTACATCAACACATTAAGATCCAGGAATTCGTTTCGAACACTCTATTCTTTTAGATTTGTGACAGAACTTTTTAGGGGTATTTTGGATTTAGTTCATAATATTGTAAGTGCCTCATAAATTTTCATTTTTATAACTTTGAGAATTAAATGATTTTTTTAAATTTTACAAAACTTGTCGGTTTTGCTTTTTCTATTAATTTAAGTCCACATAGTCGTAACAAAAATAAAATATTATGTATATATGATCAGAAATGTACAATTATTTTCAAAGGTTTAAATCTAAATATGTTTATACTATGAATGTTGCTTTCAGGTAACTTGATGCACCTAAAATAATTAAATTTTGAAACATTTTAATAATAGCCTTTGTGTTTACAACTTTTGCACTTCATACACCGACATTTTGTATCGGATATAATTTGCTATATATACAAAATTCAAATAATATTTTCACATGTAAAATACAAATGGACTCAGATCACAAATGTTACTTCCGGTTCAGTACCCGCGAATGTAGTCCATACTATTTTATGAGCATTTTTCTTCTCTCATTACGGGGATGATACAAGAATTAGGTTTAGGCATTCTTGGTTTTGATATAAAGATAATTATTTATTATTTAGAATATGGGCATTATGGTGTGGTTGTCTGTGTGTATTTTGGCAATAGTACACAGTGAGTAATGATGCACTGATGCTGATCAGGAAGTAACATCTGTGACCGCTTGTTTGTTGCTTTGTTTACAGTCAAGACTCTCAACATAATGGTTGCAAACCTATGACAAGAACGTCACCGTGGATTCGCATGTTGAGGAATTTTAAATTAACATATGCTTTTTTGAGATTTGGATACAATGGAAAGTTCACGACTCATTAAACGAGAGAACTATGTCTACAATATGAATGTAATTTATGTACTACTCCAAAACTATGTCTACAGTACGAATGTAATTTATGGACTACTCCAAAACTATGTCTACAGTATGAATGTAATTTATGGACTACTCCAAAACTATGTCTACAGTATGAATGTAATTTATGGACTACTCCAAAACTATGTCTACAGTATGAATGTAATTTATGTACTACTCCAAAACTATGTCTACAGTATGAATGTAATTTATGGACTACTCCAAAACTATGTCTACAGTATGAATGTAATTTATGGACTACTCCAAAACATGGTGGTATTATGATGAAGGAATCGTCATAAAGAAGAGAGAGAAAAAAGATACAATAGAGAAATAATTACTGAAGTAAAATAAAAGGAAGAAAATGCAGAAGGTATTAACCTAGATTAAGTCTAATCATATTTAATTCTGACGAAAGGTTAAAAGGCTAGTTTATGAAACCTAGAATGGAATCAGTTTCCCCCTCAAAACACAAGATACGTCAACAAACATTATTGAGACAGACAGACAGATAGAGAGAGGCAGAGAGAAAGCACAAATAGATATCATAAAGAAAATATTTATTTTGGTTCTAGTTACAGAACATATTGACGAACCAATACAGATATCGTCTAATAAATGATGGTTACCCCACCCCTGGAAACAAATATGATTGATAAGTAAGCACTTATGTCTTCTACTCTCTCTCTCTCTCTCTCTCTCTCTCTCTCAAATAAATGCCAAAACTAAATTGGAAATAAAAAATAGCTCACAACAATGGAGATCGATTATTAACCTTATGAATGTGTACAACTATTTCTTTCTCTTAGAGACCATTTTTAAGCAAAGCGATTTTACATATATTTGAACATTAGACCTCATAAAATGCAACTTTACGAACTCCCTGTGGAGCAATTAAAACAGTGCAAGTCGATGCCGTTCATTAATGATATCTTAATTCTTAGAGGATGAAGAACTATCTAAGAACACAGCTCAGTGATGTAAGGTGCATTTTTACTGTCTTGGGACTACCAAACGTATAAGCGGTGTCCCCATATCCAGCTACCAAAAGGAAAAAGAGCATGAAATATTTTTTATTGCTGCATGGTATCAGTCAGGTCGTCGTGTATTTTTATTACTATAGTGACTTCGTCAAATGAACATGTATGTGTACTGCCAGAAAGGAATAGCAATTCAACTCGTGACGTCACAGGGAGAACAGGAGAACTGACTGTAAGTACCATAATTACATCAGCATTTTCCATAATGGTTGAAGAAATAAAAATAATCTTTAAACGTATATAACTGAGTAACCAGCGAATGTCTTTATGCTCAGTCTGTTTCATTGGCTTTATTTAAAATGTATCACCAAACAATAACCAGTTAAGTTTTCAGTCTATTTTATCTTTAATGTAAATTTGGTTTCAGTGCACCAAGTCCTTGAACGAAGCAAACTAAATTTTGATACAAGTGAAGGGCGAAGTTCTATGTCAAACATAGGCAATAACGCCATTAAATTGGTTGGAATATTTTATGCTTAAACCTTACCTAGATCTTCCTAATGCAAACCATCAAAAAAAAAAAAAAAAATCAGGCTTGAATCTAAGCTGTAATTCAAGAGTTATTCAGCAGAAGCAAAATTACAATTCAAACAATGGAAAATGTTTCGAGTCTAAAAGAGGCCCTAACACCGTTAAATTCTTTGTAATAAGGTATGTGTTAAACTTGACCTAGGTTTTGTTTATGTTAAACCTCATACCAAACTTGGTTTCAATCCATGGAGTCCTTTTAAAGTTATTATGTGGAAATGAAATTCACGACGGGAGACGGGACGGAAATTAGTGGGACATGATATGACGGGACAGATAGAGATGGTTAACACGATATGCCTCTTCCATATATACGGCGCGGACATGAAACAACCTGACAATTTTGCATGCTATGTAAACGATTGCAAATATCCTTCGCGTGACTTATATAATAGTTGCGTCAGACACTGATTATTCGCGCTATTGTTATTATACCTTTAAACAATGTGTGTAACTGTGCCGTGCCCTTAACCAAGAAACTCGTCATATAATTAAGATATTTAGTCATCTATATGAGTGACAAGATATTTAATAAAATATATCGTAGCAATACGTCCACGTAAACATTGCGAACATTTGTATTGCTGGAGTGTTCCGAAATTAAGCATCCGGCCTGGGTGTAGTGCTGTGGGAACGGAGTTCCTTACTTTTTTGCGTTCGCCATTGTCCATCCTCCCATCTCCGTATCTGAGTAACATGTGTTCCCTCGCTTCTTTATTGCATTCTCTCACTTCTTTATTTTGGACTACACCACCAATACCAACAAATGCTTTACTCTGTATATTGCCGACTAACGGACTTTAATGACCCTTTTCTTTGGTCAATGCTTGTAGTCTTTAACTATACTACTGCGCTTATCACCGCTTTCACCTTTTAGAGCCCCATATCTACAGGTTTCTTTCTTACTCGAAGTGCTATCGATCCACATAGTTTAGTCAAGGGACTTGCTCAAGAATAAACCATTGTCTTCCGGCCTCTAGACAGCAGAATCAGTAGGTCTCTTTCTTATCTTTAGTGCAAGCTCTCCACAAACATTGATGATGTCATATGCTGTTGAACTGGCTTTGTGCAAAATACATTTCTTTCTTCAGTCGCATGACCTTGACCTTTGACTCCAATTTCAATAAGTTTCTTTCTCATCCAAAGTGAATGTTATTAACTAACTTTGTGAAGATACATGGTCGAGAACTGAAGTTACTGTGTGAAGAAAAGTTTTCATCTTTTAGCCAGCCACCTAGACCTTTTATCTTTTGACTCACTCTCATCTTTACTCCAAGTGTAATTTATCCGGAGTTCAATCCATGTCTAAACTGTAAAATTAAAGTTATTTGTGCAGATACCATTTTTTTTTTCTTCATTTCAGTGACTTTAAATTTTGATCTTCTAACCCAAAATGGATAGACCTCTTCCGCATTGCAAGAGGAAGCTATCCAAAATGTGTGATACATAGGACTATCTGTGGTACAGAGTTTATGTTAGCGTCCGGAAAGCATTTTAGTTCTTTCAGTCACTATGAGCCAGACCTTTAACTTTGCCAACGATCAATAAGTTTCTTTTTTACCCAACGTGCATGTCATCAACAAAGATTGATAAACGTAGATGGTGTTAAATTAAAGTTATTGCATAATGTATGCTCTGCCTTTTATCTGGCGTATAAAATTCTATTTCGGTGATCCCATGCAACGTTCTTTTACTGAAAAATGAAACTAACCAATCTGAAAAAGATCTAAATGGCACATGACTATAGCAGAAGTTACATTGTTTGTGGAATTGTACTTTTTACTTCAGTTTGTACTAAAATATTTAATCACAGTGATCTCTGATACCAAACATGTTGGAGGCTGTACATCCCAGATACTGCGAAGGAGAATGTCAGGATCATTTGATACGGGAACTTTGACCCCAACGGCTCTGTTTGTATCTGCAACTGTGTGTGGACTTTTGTTTGTTTTGGTGTTTTACGGTACAGCAACATAAATAGGTTATTTAGGGTCAAACCATTGGAGTAAAGTACCTTGCCCAAGTCGAGGACGGTAGCCGAAACAAGACGATTCCGTTCAGTCGTAATTATGACACGCTAACCATTAAGGCTCCAGCTTAAATTTGTTGCTTCGTACGGTATGCAGGAGGGGACATTGGGCCTATTTTACACACCAAGAGTCCGCAAGGAGGGATGTGGGATGGGTATACAAATAGTCTGGTTTGGTAATGGACTGTACATCAATACCTTAAAGGTAATATCGTGTCGAAC
>JAECUM010029588.1:0-32736 GCA_016617855.1 Megalonaias nervosa
ATGACAATTGATTTCTTTACATATATTTATAATTGCAGGGCATTTGATCATTTTGCAATGCCCGTCCATGCCAATATAAGCGAACCATGGGATTCACGCCGAAAAGCGACTTTGTGAATTCCCGTTTCTTTTACGTACCATCATGCAAAATGGTCCCTGAAATATTTTTGTGCATTGAGGTTACTTATGTGGTACGGGTTCCATGTTAAACCACTATAAATTGCACTTGGTTTAGGAATGTACCATTATATATATATATATATATATATATATATATATATATATATATATATATATATATATATATATATATATATATATATATAATGAATTGAAGAAGTTGTCCAGCTAAAGTGCATGGCAAGGTGAAGTCATGGTACAGTTAAGAGCGGTGTGAACGTGGTCTGTGAGAAATTATTTGCGTCAGAGTCAGCAGAAAATATTATCATCTGGTAAAAAATAGAGAGCGAGTAGAAGAAATTAAGGAATTATTCGGAAACTACAATTTACGTCCTGAACCAAATCACGTACGCCGCAAGTCTGTAACTTTTGCTACCGCATTTGCCCTTGTAATACATCTGGTTGAAATGTAGCAATTTAAAGAAAAATGTTACAACATGTACTCGACTGTGAACATAACAAGAAAAAGAGTTCAACACTGTTTTATTGAAAGGAGTTTTCAGTAGAGACAGAACATTAAGATAAAATATAACATAATAAATGAATGATAACATCGGTTCATGGTACCCACTTGCCAGGTACCTCTGAATCGCATTTCAGCTTTTGAAAATATTTCCTGTAAATTATATGAACTTCATTCCTGACAACGGAAACACTTTGAAAAATATTTTTGTTGTTTATACTATACTGCAAATTCGATAAGGAATGGCGTGTTTACAGTTCTTTTACTGCATTCTTCGCAGCAAACACACTAACGGCATGCCAGATTCTATTAATGTTAATTGTCGTCTGAACACCGACAATGTGTTATTAGGAATCTGGCACTGTCTCTTGCAGTTCACCACACCCCAAAAGCTCTAGAGAAGATTGCGTAATAAATTTAGTATAATCATGAGAAAACAGTGCCAGTCTGCTTTGGCTCTCATCTGAAGTAATTATATTAAGAACATACAGGTGGATGTGTAATAAATAATAGTGTACCTTTAATAATAAAATCTCTTGAATTCGCTTTCAAAAAACAACAATTCGATATGAATACATTCGGTCCTTTACGTAAGTGCTGCATATCAAAACAATAAATCAGGAAATCGTCCAACACAATGGGATTACCTAACCAAAAATGATGTGATAATAATAGTTCTAGTGTCTACTCTATATCGTCTGAACCTTCGTATAATTTAGTGAATGACTGGCGTAAAAGATCCACACGCAAACACCAGCTTGTTTACTTTATCAGTGAGAAGATTGTAAAATGAAGAATAAAATCGAGACAAGAATCAATCTTGATTAAAGTTCTTTCAATGGCGTCAAACACAAACGAGGGTCTGGCATGGCGAGACAGATATAAAGAAGAAAACAGAATTCTGTTAACCCTAAATTACAGTAACATCGAGTTTTCTTCCAGATCAAAAGAAAATCGAAATACACGTCTCTCATTCATTAGGCTTCATATCATAGTGGGTAACATTTCTCAAACAGTTTCAGCAAATTCGCATCCTCTCGTAAGGAAGCAATTAATATTAACTGGAGGGTGGGGATGGGTGGAATTGTTGAAAATCTAACTGCATATAGACTTGTCCAACTTCCACACAGTGAATACAAATTATAATAGTATCATACACAAATAGCAATATCATGCACTAATAATAGTATCTTACACTAACAATAGTATCATACACTAATAATAGTATCATGCACTAATAATAATATCATACATTAATAATAGCATCATACACTAATAATAGTATTATACACTAATAATAGCATCTTACACTAATAATAGCATCATACAATAATAAAAGTATCATACACTAATAATAGCATCATACGTTAATAATAGCATCATACACTAATAATAGTATCATGCAATCATACACTATTAATAGCATCATACACTATCGTGAGGTGTGCATTAGTATTCTAGCTTCAGATTTGCAGGAAGAATTTTAGAATGTGCACAAATCATAAACTGCCCCCAAACTACACCACCCTCCCAACCTCCCAAAATATTAATTTCTAAAGTATATAACAGTCTCTTAGAAGATGACCATTACTGTCTCATCTAGTTTTGTCCACTTTTATTTTGCCCTTTTTTTAACGTTGTTTATATTTATGCCTCATCACACCATCGGCATATGCATTTAGTAAGAAAACAAAACGAATAAAAACTAAAATCAAAAGAAAACACACGCAAAACCCCCCAAACAACCCCCCCACAACCCCTCAAAACAAAACAGGAAGTAACACACACACACGCGCGCGCACGCACGCACAGACATACACACACACACACACACACACACACACACGCTGCGATAGAAAGTTAACTATAACCTGTTATGAACATACAACGTCATGACCCAATATTTCTGCAATGCTGTGTAAAGGGGGCATAAGAATCTATTCTAGAGTCTATAATTATATGCTGCAGAAAACTGAGTTTAATTGCATTCAGTATTTATTCCTATGCTTCATATCTCGTTGTGAAACTTCTACCATGTACAGCCATCCATAGACACCAGTAAGTGTGTACAAACTGGACAAACATTGCCAGAGTAGGAATCAGTATACTGCATGAATGTCGGGGGAGGGGGATGCATAAAATAAAACAAAATATCACAACAATAAAGAAAGATAAGAACTAAAATCTCCGTTCAAACTTAATTTACTTTAAGTCTAAATACAACAAGTTCTCACCAGTTAAATTAGGGACTTTTGGCGATATGGAGGTGCCATGATATGGACAAATATGCAATAACTCAATCAGCTTGTTCCATTCATTAGCATGCAAATCTATTGAAAATTTACAAATGAATAAATGAATGATTGAATGAACGAATTAGTTAAGACAGACCCCACAGCAACATCAGAGTCCGTGAGTTTGCTCGTCTATAGAAGAAAAAAAAAAAAAAAAATGAAAAAAATAAAAAAAATAAAATAAAAAAAAATAAAAAAATGCAGTGATCCGAATGTTGTAACCAATCTTTATCTGCGGTCTCGTGAACACTTGTCGTGTGATGCAGTTGTAAGCGAATGCTCTCGCTTTGATGCCATGAATGCTAACTAATCTAACATTAATACTGTGACTTTTTGTCTCGTCTGCGAAGCACTCGCTAGACGTAGTGTTCACTTTTCTGACGGCGTAGGCGTATATGTCTTTTCCTTTTCTCCATCTGTACACATTCTAATTTATCAGTATGTTCTGAAAGATGACGAGTCTTCCATACCAGTTAAGGTGCTTACATTCTTTGATTAGTCCTCACTTCTTTGTTGCATATGAAATTAAAGTGTGCGTTTGTGCTAGGGTTAATCATTTTAACAAGCTTAAATCCACTGAGGTCTAATTTTGCTTTCGGAAAAGATATAGTTATTTACAGATCAGATACTTTGCGAATGATTGCATGAGCGATTCTTGATTGCATGAAAATAAACATGCATTGAAAATGCCACCGCTTCACTGAAATTGTAAGTAATAATTTTTTTTTTCTTCAGAATAAATGATCAAAATTATCACTAATGCCCGAAGCTTTTAATTTTGTAGGATAGTTGTGGCTTATTCTTGCTTATCTTTGCGATAATACCTTTGTATTGCATTTTTCTCGGAAGGTTTATGCAAAATTTTAGCTCTCGTATCGACAACTGTCAGTCAACTATGGCTCTTCAATGATCCACGTGGAATGTTGACAAATTCTGTTGCATACCGCATGTGCAGGATTGTGAAATTTGATCTTATGGGCTGTTTGTCTGAACATTGTCAAATTAAAAGTATTCTGACACCTTAAATGACTTTACTAAATACCCTGTTCAAATTTACATCTTTATAACTTCGATTTTTTATGCTCAATTTTGGCCGAACTGTCGCTAATTGCGTAAGTGGAGTTTTTGAAGTACATGTGTAAGTTTTGAAAAGAAAGTCTATAATTTTGTAGAAGTTGATGCAATTCGAAAAGAAAGTACAGAATTTTGTAGAAGTTGATGCAATTCGAAAAGAAAGTACAGAATTTTGTAGAAGTTGATGCAATTCGAAAAGAAAGTACAGAATTTTGTAGAAGTTGATGCAATTCGAAAAGAAAGTACAGAATTTTGTAGAAGTAGATGCAATTCGAAAAGAAAGTACAGAATTTTGTAGAAGTAGATGCAATTCGAAAAGAAAGTACAGAATTTTGTAGAAGTTGATGCAATTCGAAAAGAAAGTACAGAATTTTGTAGAAGTAGATGCAAGTTAATATGAAGGATAAACATATTCGATATCTCACATATTCGATATCTCACATATTCGATATCTCAATTAAAGCTTGGATGCAACTTTTCATGACTTACCGCTGAATGTTGTTTATGAACCAAACTGTACAATCAGGTCCTAACTTTGTGCATTCGGCAAGTAGCATACTGATATTTATAATACAGTGGCATAGAAACGATTTTTATCAATATTTTTAGATTAGCCTGCATCCTATTATTTTAATCTTTGAAAGTTCCATGTAAGTCAAGTAAAATACTCTAGCTGAATTTGGTCCCGTGTCTCTGCAATCGGTGCCCTGGGTGGCCGGGCCCTGGGTGGCCGGGTGGTCTAAAGCGCTCGTCTTTACCGATCACTGCAACCTAACCCTTGTCCGCGTGGGTTCGAATCTCGGGCTCGGCCAACGTGGGTATGTGAGAAAGCTTGCCAGTAGCTTCCCGTGGGTCGGTTGATTCTTACCCGGGTTTTCCCGGGTTCTTCCTCCACCATATATACTGGTCATCATGTAATCTTCGAATCTCTCTGGCAAGCAATTCCCATGAAAGTCCAGGAATATTATTATAGCGGAGTTGGGTCCCGAGTCCCTGTGACTAGCTTGTCATCCATTAATGGCAATAGAGAATAAAAACCTATTTGCATTCTGAAGTCATTGTACAAAATACTTCTTTTATGTGAGAAATAGACAAGATGCTCTGAGCAAGGCATTTCAATTTCTTTTTGATGTATAATATAACTGTGTTCTGTTTTATCGTCATAATTCTAATCTATATAAAATGCCTTACATATTGGTTTGTACCCAACCTTAAATAGCAAAAGTCAAGAATTCTTTGCGCTTGGACAAGAAAACATATTAAAATCTAATGAGACCTTAAAACAATATCGCTGTGTTCATATCTTCTCAAAATGTAAGAGAGCACTTGTTGCAAGTTCGTGAGTCAGAAAATTGGACCAATAAACACATGACTGGTGAGACATTAGCTGACTTGCGTGTTGTAAATGAATGTATATCAAAGGGGCCTTCCGCGTTAAGAGTGGGTAAAAAGGGTATGAGCTATGACTGGATTCATATCCCTTGGAGTTTGATTGTTTCCGTCAATAATCATCACTACTTTGTTCCCAACTAATTTTAGACATTTTCAAAGCTGTAATTCTTGCCATCTGACTTTATTACCGACCCAGCTATATGACTCTTCTTAAGAAATTTTGTGAAAGTTTTGCAACAATGTCCATCACGAGGTATGAATTGGACAAAAAGAATTTGACGATCTGACCGAACACTCATTATTAAAATAAATCTGCACGTACTTTATAAAAATATTAAGTTGCATGTATCTGGGATAATGCCAAACAGTCGGAATATATATCAATGAGCCACCCCCACAGATATAAAAGATTTTGCCCAACAGTGGAAGTCCCTTGAGGACTTGTGTTTTATTTTCAAAGACTGTCGATCAACAGTGCGTGCTTGAATGATTCACATTCTTGAAAAAAAACAAAAGAAAAAAAAAGAAAATATATAGCAAACAATCAATGGGAAAATAATGTATTTAGATTCCCATTTCCACTGTTAAAACTGCGTACAACATACCCATGAATATATCCTGGCGTTAGTGGGAAATGCAGCTTAAGTCACGCATATGAATGAGAATGGTCATTGGAACGAAGTGAATCCGTTAAATCTCACCGATTATGGCCTGTCAGATTCGTGTCCGTTAGTCCCCCCTCCCAACCCATTTATAGGATTGAAACCCTATTTTATGTGGGTCTTTATATTCGGAAGGTGTAGGCAAAGTTCAATTCAGAGGTGGCGTGAGGGGCGTTAGGATGTAGCAATGTAGGGGCGTCATTAACGAATATTGCCCCTGGGCGTCTTCAACCCATGAGCCGCCACTGGTTTATATTTAACCCATTTCTGTCAAACTTTTACCTAATTTGTTCAACTCGCAAGTGCCAATAATTGGAGAGAATATTGTTGTCTTGGGTGGGCGGTATATTTTTGTTATTAAAAATATGTTCCCAAGTAATAGACCGTATCTTCACTAGTAGAAGACAAGAGCTATGAAAAGAAGGCATTCAACAAAACATTGTACTGAGATGAACGAATCGATGCTGCCCGCGGAAAGCTAACCGTCCAGTTGTGAATCGTACGTTGTGGCATTTAATAATTAATAGGGCATAACTCTTGTAACATATTTATCTAGGCAAGGGGAGAGTTACCTATTACAATATATATCTATAGTAGCGTCACTTAATGCCAATTTTTCAATATACATCTGCCTATCAATCAGGAGGTCTTTTGGCGCTTGGGATCAGATCAGAAATACGACTCTTCCTATTACGTCATTCTGATGTTTTAGAGACCGTGGTAAAGGTGAATTTTAAACACGAACCTGTTCTTTAGATCATGACCAACGTTACCAACACATGAAATTGCAGGTGAAACATAATTCGGCAGTCTGCCAAAAATGTCCCACATGTAGTTTTCTTCATTATATACATGCAGCGTGATTTAAAATTGTAAAGAAAATAAAACCAAAATAAACAAGAAGCATTTAATAATGCATGACTTTGTGGTATTTAGAATGAGGTAATTTAATTGTTTAGCTGCAGACAGCTTGTTGCTCTCAAGAGAAGATTTTAGTGTTGATTCTGTGTCAATCGGAACATCACAGCAATTCCTGTCAAGTCGACAAATAATCTGGGAAGAGGTTGTAGGAGCGTACATTGATTTTGATTGGCTTGGTGATTACGACAGTAAAGACCAACTATATTCCGACTGTGATTTTCTTTCCTTCGACCGCCATATTGTGCCAACAAATTTCATAAGTTCCGGTGTTTTTTGTGTTGTTGTTGGTTTTTTTTTCTTCAAAACCAATCACTTCTAATTAGTCATTGTGGGAGTTTGGACTACATGCGACCTCCGAAAATGAAGAGTTTGAAAACATGCAAAAACTACACACCTCCGAAAGTGAAGAGTTGACAACGGAAGTGTAATAATCAGCATGGGCATTTCTACCTTTTGCAAAATCACATATTAACAGATTCTTACAAAGAATTTTCCTTAATTCAAATTACAGTCAAGACACAAACTGGCTTTAGCAAGTCATGGCACCAAAATGCGTATTGGGGACAATTGTTTGAAACTATTTTATTAGACTCTTAACATACAAAGGTATCCGCCAAGCTGGTCGGCGTATAACTAATATCCAAAATTGAATAGTCAACCGTCAGAGAGCGTGAGCCAGGTGAACAAAAGTAGTTCAGAATGCAGCTCTCAATGGCCGCAAATTACATCTCAAGGTTGTTTTTTTTTTTTTTAATCGGCTTGACGGAAAAGGCTGGTTTTTGCCAGATTTTTCTATAAATAAATACAAGTTTGGGACGATGCGTAAACCAGTCTACGTTCTTCTCATTCCAATACCAATTCAACATTCCAACTTTTGTTTCAAAAGAATCTGTACTGTCTAGAATATAATTATAAATATCCTAATAAAAATACAAAGTGGTTATAAACATTAACATAAATCACGACTGTTTATTTTTTTCTTATTATTAGCAGACATATTACAAACACATTATCAGTATTAATTCTGAAATAACAACGCAAACGCAAATAGTAGGATAATCTGGCCACATCAGAAGAAACAAAACAGTTTAATACCCTTGATCCGGGAAGACGAACGGACATGCCTACACTTAAGTAATCGGTTATGCTATGTGGTGCCAAAATAGGACTGGTCCGCCTAGGCTCCATGTGTCGGAAAGAATCAGACGTAGGTTCTGCACAGGAGTACTCCTGTCCACCCAAACATCTTGCCTTCTCGATTACTCTTTTTGAAACGCACATAACTAGGCAAACTCGCCTCTGATGGCAGAGTAGAATGTGCCTCTCTGATGACAAACCCATTTTTTCCAAACAATCATTTTCCTCCGAATGCATAGTAAATAAGGGTGTATGCAGATACTTTTACGTTAAGTTCATCAATTCTTAGTCGTCTCCCTGTAAAAGGCCAGTCCGGTTGGGTTTACACTCTTCATTATCCGGGTCATTAGAGCTGCGACTAATTTTTTTATTAACGTAAGTAATAGCATGGGATTTTGGAATCAAACTGATGTATATTCACGTTGCTAACTGTGAAGTCCAGCGAGTAATCAATATGGAGCAATGTTTGCGTTTAATTTAAAGACTGAATGCTTACAACGATTACAACTCTATCCCATTACCATCAGCTAAATTATAAATGCAGCAGGGATAATGCTATTTGGAATTTCCCCCGTAGCCTGACAAAAGCTGTGAGCTACATACCGTTACAATCCAATGGAACACTGTACCTGTCTGCAGTTCACAGATTTAGTCTCATTCTCAACCTTGTATGACAGGTGGATACAATTCGTAAGTAGAAACACACAGCTGGCAAGGTTTCATTTTAACTTATATATTATGGGGTGGGCGGCTGAGAAACTTTGCATCTGCCTTCCACATGTTGTTTATCAGTGGAAACTGGGTCTGAACCAGTTTAGATGTAATAGAATCGCATTTGCACAAGTTACACCGTACAGTGTACCGAGTTATCTCCCTTATACCATTACACCTTACACCAATATATTAACTGCTTTACATCTATGCGTATAACCAAAGCCTGTAACAAGTCGGCTGATACGTATACTGTATTACTAATGTAAAAGAAATGCATTTGCATACCCTTTTCCAAACAGTAGTAACCAGAGTCGTTGCTTTTCATTGATAAATAAACGCCCACATGGCTGCCAGCCCGACTGTAGAGCCAAACTAGGCTGTCGCAGAGGGCTCTAGGTTTTAAGGTTCGCCAGATTAGACGGGAGTGAATTTCTCTTGGAGAGAGGGGAGGGTGAAGCTAAAGTCATTGTTAGCCTACTGTGTGCTGCAAAAATGGCGTTAAACCCATAACGATATTTATTTTCGATGAGACTTTCCACTGTGACTGGGCGTAACGTAAACTGCACAAATATTGCAACAACCTTGCCGAGGTCACATAAAGCTTGAGGACTCGAGACAGTCGTTTTGCATCGTAATTTTCTTTTTAATTCGACATGTTGACGTTTCAAAATAATCCATTTGCTAACATTTTAATGGTGACTGAACATTCATGAGCAACAGAGAAGTAACTAGATTCCCTAGATAATTAGAGGAACTTGTTAAAATTTGGACTGGTTGTATATTCGACTCATAATGCAAAAATAATTAATTCGAATAATAAAAGTTTTTGACTCGAAGAGAAACCAGTCATTTCTCACTAAATGAATCCCGCAATATAGAAATGGTACTTTAGAAAAGTACCAAGAGAGGTCGTCGCAAGAGTAGTGGCATGTAACAAAGAGCTGTGACTGATGTTAATATGCATGAAAAGGAACACATTATTTTTGTACATTAAGTGAAGGCGCTGTATGGTATGGGACAGAACAGTCTAATTAATATGTGGTAGCATGCGCGTGTGTCGGTGTGTGTGTGTGTGTGTGTGTGTGTGTGTGTGTGTGTGTGTGTGTGAGAGAGAGAGAGAGAGAGAGAGAGAGAGAGAGAGAGAGAGAGAGATTTGGATTTTTAATGTAGTTAAAATTTTTTTTAGTCATTTCACCATGATGTCTGCAGTGTGGCAGTTTTTTATAGTGATGTCTAGCACTGAGGCATCGTGCGCAGACATCTGGTATCATGTCCTACCCAGTCACATTATCCTGACACCAGGCCGACCAGTCCTAACACTAACCTCTTAATGCTGAGCGCCATGCGAAGCAGCTTCTAGTACCATTTTTTAAAAATATGTCTTTGGTATGACTCGACCGGGATTTCGAACCCGCGACCTCCCACATCCAAGGCGGACGCTCTAACCGGAGCCGTCTCATACTTGGTAGCACATACGAGAAAGAACAATATGATAGAAGCATAAGTAAAAGGTAAATAAAATAATTACAGATGGCATAGGTAACAATTACCTGCGTTGTCCTGTAAGTGTATGCCTACTCCATAAGGAACACAGTGTAATGACGTAAAGCTGAACGGAAGAACTTAGCGTATGTATATAAGCAAAACTAATAATAGGAGACGAAGATGAACATAATTGTGCCTATTAAGCATGAAAATTAAAATTGGAGAGTAGGGCATGTTGGCTCTGACAACAAATTTCACCATTTCAGCGTATTTCAGTAATAAATGAGTAAAGGTTGCTAAATGTTTAAAAGTCATGGTTAACCAACTAAATATAATGCACCCTGATGTTTGCATTATCCTTTCATGAATGAAAGTACTTACCGTTAATTCAGAAGAAGTAATAGCAAGGAGACATGTAAGATTCGTCATGATGCTAATTGTGCAATATTTGATGTTATTCATTTGTTTATTTGCAAAAAGAGATACTAGTACGTTGGAAAGACCCATCAGCAAGAATCCTGATTTGACATAAATAACTTCATTGCTCTATCTGTTTAACCTCGACGGCTTTCAAAATTTACAATATTTTTTATTTAAGGCAATTGGTCAAATTGGCCAAACCGCCAAACTTCACCGGTGACTGTGACTGTACTTGTAAGAGACAAGTAAGGAAGCAAGAATAGGGACTCTTCTAACAATCCATCGAACCCACAAAATCGCCGTTTTTATATACTGGATTTAGAAAATACAGTCTTCAGCTATCAAGAAACAGAGCTGAATTAAACACGGAATTAAAGAGATAAACCATCATTTGGATATAGGACTAAACGTGTTAATCTTTAATTCAGATTAGTCCGAGTTTCCTCTGACCCTTACCAGCCCATTTATGATATTTGGACATTTATGTTGGGGTGTAGGGTCAGAGTCCATTCGCTATCGAAAGATTGGAATTCGCCGACACCATCTGGTGTCGGCATAGGGTAGTCGCTTACTAATCGGCCTAGCAAACTTTAACGACCTTTCATCGAGATATACCTGCATGAAATCGATAGGAATATGATCTATTTTAGCAGCAGAGAGGGAGAACCCTACAAAATTGGATTCGAGCAAACATATCTAAAACAAAAATTTCACACGAAAAAAATTTTAAAAAAAAGGTCAATAACGTCAAACTGAAAACCTCTAACTTTCCGTACATTACCAGTGATGAGATTACCAGTGATGAAATCACCGGGGTTAGTTCGCGCTGTTACTTCGGCGCTGACATTCGTGTTTATAAAGTTTTGTGAGTGATCGTTTATGTAATCGTGCACGCAATTTTTGTTAGCCCACCCTCCCTGCTGCTGTGGTTTTTATCCAAATATTGTATCAAGTCCGTTACGATATCTTGACCTCGGATCATGTAAATTTATTGTTATAAAACCAAACGGAGTAGCTTGTGCTTTTAAAAAAAAAGTGTTTGAACTTAATCATATCCATGTCCCCTGAACACCAAGTATAATAAATATTTTGCAGCGTATGATTATCAACTCCGTTAAACACAACTAAAATATTACAGTTATCTCTGATCACTTTTGGAATTTGTGTATAACGCTGTGTAACATAAATCACGTCTGTATTTTTATGTCTACCTCGAGAAAATATCCTAGCTGGATTTGATTGTTTGTCCAACATGACATCATCGTACACTACTAAATTATTAATACTTCCATCCAGATCATCTACAGATGTCGCTTCATCAATATCAGTTATAGAGTCAATAACGTCACTGTCTTCATTTAGCGATTTTGCATTTTCATTAAAATCTTTAAGAACTTCATAGCATCGCTGTCATCTACAGATGGTGCTACTAAATATAATTTATCCCACTTCAGCCGTCTCATTATCAGATCAAGCAATAATTGCGTCTTCCCACTTTCAGATGGACCTATTATTATCATTCTGATAGAATTCGGTAGCGCTGGGTGATGCTTTACTGGTTCTTGTTTTCGTGTCGCAGAAAAGTCAATTATATCCATATAATAAATAATATGAATTTATATTGTGTTCGATGCAGGGCAGTCACGTCCACCACTGGATTAACAACAATAATAACAAAAAATAAAAAGCGTGCACTGACAGGTAAATGTGAAAAGTGTAGCACAAAAAAATATAAATTTATTTCAAATATAGCGACGGGAGGTGATATTGCTGCTTCGTTGGGAAAATTACCAGGATTACCGTGGGCGAAATATCCCGGGGAAAAACACTTACCGGGTTATAATTATTGTGGGCCTGGGACTCGTTTAGATATTCGTCTCGACAATCAAGATCAACCGCGACCTGGAGAGCATCCAATAAATAAGATTGATCAAGCGTGTTACGTTCACGATATAACTTATCGAAGTAAAGATTTACAACAGCGATATCTCGGCGATATCAAATTAATTCATGCCATAAATAATATAAAAGATAAATCACTTCGAGAAAAATTAGCTGCTTTTCTGGTAAAAGCTGTTATGAAAGGTAAAATAATGATAGGGGCTGGGTAATTAATTATATGATTATTATAATGGAGTCCATTTATTATTCCCCGAGAGGATATTGGAAGGGCAAAGCAGCGATTAGTAAACTTGCTGAAGCTGCAAAGGTTTCACGTGCTGTTGCTGCAGCGTGGTTAGCACGACAAACAATATGGCAAATTTATCTACCGCCACCTAAAAAAATTCAGTATGCACATTTTGATGTCAGTACTCCCAATGAAGTTCATCAAGCAGATATTTTGTTTTCACCACATGATACCATTAAAACACGTGGACGTCAATCACGCACATACAAATACGCTTTAACTGTCGTTGACGTTGCAAGTAGATATAAAGAAGCAGAACCACTGTCAACAAAGACAGCAACTGAAGTTGCATCTGCGTTTGAACGAATTTATCAACGTAGTGGACTACGATGGCCACGGTTGCTACAGGTTGATCCTGGCAAAGAATTTCTCAGTGCAGTATCATCGTTGATGAAAAAACATAACGTGAAAATCAGATGAGGACACACCGAAATTCATCGTGATCAGGCAATCGTTGAAAGATTTAATCGAACACTCGCTGAGCGGTTATTTGGATACCAGTATGCGAAGGAAATAATTTATACAGATACAAGATCTCGCGAATGGGTTGCAAGATTGCCAAGTGTGATAGCTGCGTTAAAGAATGAAATTACTCGTGCAACTTCTATGAAATCTTCTAATGCAATTACAAAGAAACATATACCAATTCACCGACGTGAATCTTTCTCTCAGCCAGTGTTAGGTAATGTTACCGTAAGATATTTATATGAACCTGGTGAACTTGAAGGAGGTAAAAAAAGAGCAACTGATCCTGTCTGGAGTGTGACCACACATAAAATTTCTAGCGTGGTTAGATCTACTGGTAGACCTGCAATCTACAGACTGGATTCAACTGATCCTTAACGTGGATTTGTACGTGAACAATTACAAATAATTCCTAAAGACACAATTACCACCACGTTCACTTTTGCAAATTGGAACCCCGACGTCGATTGCATTCAAGACAGGTCAGCATCACTTTATCACGTGTATGACCAAGATCACTATTAATTCTATCCACGGTAAATTGTTTTGGATTATGACTCGAATATTCCCATAGCATATTACAGTTACAACCTGCACAATGATTATTCTGTCGTTGTTTAAGTGTTATAATAAATTCAACATCAATATCAAAATCACGATTATTTTTTTTGTCACATTGCTTATAACCAAATAGTTGTTTTTTTCTTATTATGCTAATAACTTCAGTGTCACTGATAGTTTGATTATTATTTTCTGTGGAGTCTATGATAACTCTGTGTAGTTGAGATATTCTCCTGACTCTAGATACTGCTAGATAGACTAAATTTGACCACTCGATTCTATCATCGACAATCCAGATATTTGTATCAGCAATAGTTAGTCCTTGTGACGAGTGAATCGTTATAGCATATCCTAGCTTCCACGGTGAGTTATTCATACTCAACGCGCTCTCAACAACATCAACATCAACCAAAACAATATCATTCAACACAAGATTTCGTTTTTCATTTGTTCCCGGAATTTCAACTTCAATATTCTGTCGTCGAGTATCCGCTGGGCGATAACATAATGGTACAGGTAACGCTGGAAATCTTTCCTTGTGCAACAGAAATAATTTTTCTTGTAATTCATCAGGAACTATTTTTCTACTCGCAACTATTAAATCATTTGGTCTCCATAAATTCCAAAAATCATTTACATGAGTTTCTGGAATTATTTCACGCATTATCTCACATTGTATTTTATCTGGCTGTAGTCTGATTAATCTTTTAAATTCTTTTAGGGGGTCATCAATAGCTCTATGATCATCATTTATTTCTTCGTAATAATCCACAAATGATTTTAACCACTCGTGCGGAGATTGACCGACAAAAGGTGGTGGTTGACCATGATCGCCGCACATAATTACCACAGTATTTTTCGTTAATAACCAATCAAGAAATATTTTTAATGTTTCTAACGACACCGCCCAAATCTCATCCCAGATAATGATTTTGGGAATATATTTCTCACCCATTCGTTCAGGTGTCCACGTATCTCCACACCATCTGAAGAAACTATGGTATGTACATGATTTTACTCCTCGTTGTTTTATTTCTCTTGCTAGTCTGTGTGTAGGTGTCAACACAATCATATCTAAACCCCGAAATAATTCAATCGCACGTGTTTTATTTTCCATGATCCCCATTCGCCGCTACCGAGTAACGGTTTTACCAAATCTAAATATTTTTTTATTTATATAAAACGAATCCGTAGCAACTCTGACAGCGTAACAAGGAAATCTATTTATCATCGATAATAAATTTATAGAAACGTAAGCGAGCATAGAAGATCTTAAATGAGTAAACTGTGGCAACTCACCGTCAATATAACTCACGATTGTACCTAGTTTGGTTGCATCTGACAAATAAGCATTGCTTCTGCTTATAAATGTTCCTTTGTTCGTTGTATCAGTAATTATAAAATCCAACTCAGCATCATCCATGATCAATCTTGTACAATGCCGTTTATGATCATACGAACCACCTTGAATAAATTTATCAATTATTTTTCTACCGAGATCTTTTGCAACTTTATTTTCAAAATCGATTGTATCCCAATCTTCATCTGGATATGTCAGGGAATGTTTCTTTTGTTGTGGTAGCCAAACTTGTTTCTGCGAATGATATGATATAATAGCTTGACTTACGCTCAACGACACTAAAATTCCAGCATGAAGCATGTATCGTAATAGCACCGTTGGAACCCAATGTTTTTCAGGGAAATGTCTACCGAACCACGCATATACGATCGGATGAAGATTACTACGAAACGTAAACGATTTTACACAAGCAAATCCAGTTAAATCAAAATCAGGCAATGGTCCATTTATCGCAACTCTTGTCATTTCATGTGTGGGATGTCCGAATCTATCAAAGTATTTGGAACATTCTCCGTATCCAAGAAAACTTCCAGGATAACACGCAACCATATCAACGGATATAACTTTACGATGATCGTATTTAGTATTCCATAATCCGCCATGCCCATATTCGACACAACTACGTTAAACATCTTCAAGGAATTCTGATCTTGTCGGCGACCATGAATATTTCTTCTGAGCAAAGTGAACCGCAACTGATGGAACTGTAAAACAATTATTTAGTAATTGTTCAACTTCGACGTTGTCAGAATTATATTTCAGTGCAAGATTCTTCATTTCTTCGTGGAGAGATGCTCCACGGTAAATATCTCCGTTAGGTTTTACAAATTGATCGTAATATGCGGATTCTGAACTCTGAAATAACCAAACAGACACAGGGTCGCTCTTATTGATATCACTGATAGCATCGAATATATAATCGTCATAAAATCTGACTGTCCTTTCTCGTGGAAATATTGTTACAGCATCAGTCCATGCATGTGCATTATGATCAATGATTGTTATTGGAGCTCCATTTTTTGTATATTTCTGTTTGTACAAAATTTCTCCGGTCAGTGTTTTTACTGTTATCGGAAATTTTAATTTCTTTTCTAGCTTAGCAACGTCACTGACAGATGCTCCTGTATCTTTAACTGTTTCTACCCACTCATTTATTTTTCTGCGTCTTATATCCGTTAAACCGTTTCCGCGTATTGCTTTTGAGAAATGTTCCATAACTCGTTCAGCTACACAATTTATTCTTGAAATTTTCATCGGTTTGAGATTATCAACGCTGGGTTTATTATTCAGCGGATATATTGCATATATAACCGCAGTAACTGGATAAGCTCGCTCATAATATGGTTTATCAATACCGGTCAATATTCCCGGCTTGGATTTATTATTTAATGTAACAGTATTATTTCCAGTATGAAGTCGTACAGGTTCGCGTTTGTCACGAATAATCCAAGTATCATCATCTGTCTCAACAATAAATTTTACTAGAATAATATATCGCTGATTATCAAGGTAGTTAATAATATTTTTACCTCGCTTGTCACTCATTCTAGCATCAACAACAACACCTTTGTCGCTCATAATCCTGAATGTGGACCAAGTATGAGCCGCACCATCGTTGCGAAATTCTTTTTTACCTTCACGGATACGATCGGTTATATCACTATTTTTCAAAGCCAGATCTTGCATCAAAAAATTAAATTTAGATTTTGGTAATTTGTCAAGATCAAATCTTGCAGTGGAAGGTTCAATTGTGGATAATCTCTCAAATTCCTCCATACTATATTTAAGACAAAGATATATGTTTAATTAAACTTTAATTATATATATAATGATTCAAACAAACAACCAATGCCGATGGCTCATGATTGGATTTTCAACTCCTTGTAATAAATCATGTGTAAATGAATTCTGTGGCCAACACATGCAAAGTTTCCGAAGAGGTAGTCTAGGACCAAAACCGTGTTTACGATGCGGCGTTGGAGTAAGAGGAGAAACACGGTTATGTGTAGCGTGTGGCGGTAAAAGATACAGAGAGCTAAAACGATATTACGATAAGAAATCGTCAGGTGAGTCTCCGTTAAAAACCGCTGAAGATTATGTGGCCAGATTTCAAAATTATCATTTAGACAAATAATATTATATATATATAAATGAAACAAAATCATTTTGTAAAGCACCCTATCATTAAAAATTATGAAGCTTCTCCTGATGGTGTAATCAGAAATTGTAAATTAAAAAAACCAGTTGGTTTCGTTACTAATACTGGGTATATCATGTTTGGCGTGGAAAAGAAAAATATTACACACATAGATTTCTGTATGAATGTTTTCATGGGGTGATCGAAGACGGACTTGTAATTAATCACATTGACGGTAATATACAAAATAATTCTTTATATAATCTTGAAGTTGTTACACAAAGTCAGAATTGTAAGATAGGAAATACTGGGAGATGTAAAATGTTTGGAAAAAGATCATTTGTATCAACAAATACAGAGACAGGTGAAGAAATTATATTCCCATCCATGAATTCAGCTGCTAAATATTTTGACATTGTCCCATCTTCAGTATGTTTTGTTGCAAACAATTTAAGAAGATCAGCATTTTCGAAAAAATTTCAACAAAGCATCACGTTCCGGTATGTATAATAAAGCGAGATAAATCCGTCATCACTGATAGAGCAATCAAGTAGTTGTCTTTCTTTTTTTTGTTATTGCTTGTAAGTATTCAGTGATAAGAATCCGTCCCGTCGTTGATAGCGTAATCAGGCAGCTATGATACTACAGTCTAATCGTAGTGTTTAAATATCTCTCCAGTCCAAACATTTTAACTACATGGAAGTATTAATTGCAGAAAATATATCCTGAAACAAAACATATTATATTGTACACATATAGATCGCTGCAGACGACACTATACTAAATGAATCCACGCAGTTCTGTAGTAGGCGGAATATACCAGAACAATATCGATCCAGTGCATTCATTGCTAGATAGTTCTGCCTTAACTGCATGAAGAAGCTTGAAAATACAGTATTTTAATAAAGCAGAAACTGCAGAAATATATAAAATTGCAGAATTTATTCAGAATCAGAATATTATTTCAGTGTCCGTGACATTGTCACTGGTTTCACAGTCAGTGACTTTGTCACTGTGAGGCAGTGTGAATATTTATATACTTAAATTTAACTACAATTCATAACAGCTCCGATAGCCATGGTGTTAAGGCGTCTGCGTGTAGATCCACTGGTGTAGACTCTCTGCGTGTTCGAGTCTCCAAAAATGCTAAAGATATATTATCTTGCATTCGGCGACAGATGCTATTATAGTGGGGGAACCCGGAGAATTTTCTCGAAATCCACAACAGACAAAATACACTCTCCTACCATACCGCCCTTGTGCTGGGTGAACTTTTGCACTCCCCGGGGTTTGTGTATGGGGGGAGAGTGTACAAAATCTGTTGGACGTAGACAAGATTCCCCCGTCATCACCATTTGTATATATTCATGTTCATACAATCATCCAATTATGTGTTTGTGCCGTCCAAAAAATATCATCAAAATCATAATCATTTGTATATATTCATACGATCATTAAAAAAAAAAAAATCAAAAAATCATCTCAAAAACAGTCCTCGCTGAGGACTATTACTTTTATTTTTATTCAGAATATATTTTTATTTTTATCTGATTCAGAATATATTTTTATATTTATCTGATTCAGAATATGTTTTTATATTTATCTGATTCAGAATATATTTTTATATTTATCTGATTCTGAATATATTTTTATATTTATCTGATTCTGAATATATTTTTATATTTATGTGATTCAGAATATATTTTTATATTTATCTGATTCAGAATATATTTTTATTATAATAAAATTTTATTTTTTATGAATTCTGTACAGAGTTTATGAATTTGATAGGTAATATACCCATCAAAATTGTGACTTTGTACAGATTTTATGAATTTGAGGGGTATAAAACCCGTCAGTTTGCAAATTCTGTACAGATTTTGTAAAATATTTTATTTTTTTTATAAATATTTATTCTGATTCAGATTTTTTTAAAATGAATTTTGTGCAGAATTCATAAATTCTGTACAGATTTTATGGATTTGATGGGCAATATACCCGTCAGTTTGGCGAAAGTGTACAGATTTCATGAATTCGACGGGTATAATACCCGTCTGCGTTGGAACTTTGTGCAGATTTTATGAATTTGATGGGTATATTACCCGTCAGCGTTGCGAATTCTGTACAGATTTTGTAAAATATTTTATTTTTCATAAATATTTATTCTGATTCAGATTTTTTATAAATATTTATTATGATTTAGATTTTTTTAATGAATTCTGTACAGATTTTATGAATTTGATGGGCAATATACCCAAACATATTGTGACTTTGGTCAGATTTTATGAATTTGATGGGTATAATGCCCGTCATTGTTGGAATTCTGTACAGATTTTATGACTTTGAGGGGTATAATACCCAACAATATTGTGACTTTGGTCAGATTTTCTCAAATATTTTATTTTTATTCAGAAATATTTACTCAGGAATCTATTTTTATTTAAACAAATAATTTATAATATATAAAATAATGAATCACGAAAACATCACATCAATTATTTCTGCTATTAAGAAATTACAAAACAAAGGCGTGAAATATCTGACCAGCTTGATCCTGAAAAAATAATGAGTGATTTTGAATCATTACAATTTCGTAGGTCAGAGAATAGGTATACGCTGCCCGCCGATTATAGATTCATAAAGATAATTCAGCAGGCGATATTACGATCCCTCGCGGCAATCACTGATACGCAAGTGGAATTATTTGTGCCGTTATCACGAGCCATCGAGCGGGTTAGGTCAGAATTATCTCACGAATACGAAACGAAGCGGCTCGTACACGCTCGCATAAAACAGCTGAAAGATATCGTGGCGATGACTGAGTTGATAAACGAAGATGCGGAAGAATTACTGGCTAAAGATAAAGACGTTGAATGTGACTGTAGTGATTGTGTCACCGGTGACAACGTCACTGACTGTGTCATCAGTGACAACGACGACGAAGCTAGAATAACTACTTGTAAAGTTGTCCCAGCTGATTTTAAACCGTAAAAAAATAATTGTTGTATCGCGGCCCATTGTCTCATAAAACAAAACAAAAATTAATTATTTGATATTTTTTTTTGCTTCTCGTTGCGGAATCACTCTACGATCACGTTGATGACGAAGTCATTACGAACGTACATACAAGTTTACATTCAGCGACTCCGACCTAAGCTCGAGCAAGTGGTCAGTAAGTTTGAAATGTATCCGTGATAAGAGACGACTATGACATTTCAGATAAACAACATTGATTGGTTCTGATACAATCAAATAACCTGGAGGGACTTGAGGGGTAAACGAGCAGAGAATGTATCCTTGTTGGGCTTGATTGGATTTATCAGTGTCAACTTGATAACTGCCGTCGACGACGTCACATACTAGATTGACAGAGATCGTTGATGTGATATTAACTATACCCGGTGAAACATGACGGCCACCCCCGTATGGATCGTTATTGTGTCGAATAACACTTGCTGGTGGGGCTATTTTTTCCATGATTCGAGGATTTTTGGAAAGTAATTATTGACGCTATCCGTGAGTGTCTTTTTGAATCTAGATGAATCTAGCCTTGGCATTGTAAACGCTGAGATGTCGATTGATGGTTTATAATAATCAAGAAAAAATTTTATGATACGTACTCGTGGATATAATTTACTTTCTTCAAGCATTTTCGCGATGAAAGCTCGATTGATCATCGCCATGTCTGATCTGAGTTTATTCAGATGTTGTATTATTTCAACGATTTTTTTTGTGTCCTCGTCGTAGACTTGTGACAAAGATAAAAATAATTTTTTTAATTCACCGATTTTAATATTATGTTCAAATTCGATTAAATAAACAAATCCAATGATAGGTTCTTCATCGGGAATTGCACGAGGTTCATTATCATCGAATGTAATTCTGTATGTAGAATAACGATAATGAGGAAACCATGTTCCATCAGCATCAGTATGATCTTTGTTATCTAGCCAATCAAGTCTAACATTGACGTTAGGAATTCCGTTGACGTAAACGTCAGGTTTTTTTTAATATATTTTTTTCCGTTGTAGTAAATTCTTCCAAGCGTGGTTCTGGCGGACCTTTATAAACCGGCGCAACATCGGGCCATCCTAACACTGACCTGATCGAAGACTGATATATGTCCACGGCGTAATCCGGCGATGATATTTCAACGGCCGATGACAGTGTTGGCTCATGGACAGTGATAGCAATCTTTGATTCTTTTCCTGTGATGGATTTAATTCTGCGCTGGAATTCTTCATTGATCTGTTCTATTTTGATAACTGCCCGTGGGTACACTGATTACTTGCCAATCAGGAGTTCCATCGGGTTTGTTTTTATTTGCAAATACTAATGAATTATTCGGTTGTAGTCCACCAAACGACGTTGACCTAATATTGGGCCAACTATAATAAACCCGTAATTGCGCTAGACCTATCTCGGAAGCTGGAATTGCAGTTGGAAAATTAATATTGAATTCAGGCGAAGTCGAGCTCGCTGATATCATTGTGGTTCTTACCGGAGCAGTATTAGTGACGATCTGTTGTAGTAATTCCTGAGATCGCTGATCGAACGTTGTTATTATTGTATTATTATTGTTTTAAATCCTGTTCAGGAATTTTTTCATTAACGACGACGGTGACTGTGTCACTGACGTTGAATACTTCATTGTAGATCTTTATTGCGATACTGAATTCTTCGTCAGATATTATTCCGTCATTGAGCGACGAAGAAATCATCAATGATAATTTGGAATATGCTGTCGTTGCTGTGTGTAATTTCATCGTGTACTCGTTCAATTTTTCATTCGTGCACGTATTTATCTTTTTCGCGATTATATTAAATATTCCAGCGATCGACGTTGACGATGAAGCAATGATTGTTACAATGATCGGCGCCGTCATCGTCAGCGTTGATAATACTACGCCGGTTCCAGCAACTAGCGTATAAACCGAATAAACCATGATATCAACGACGGTTGCACGTTTACGATATTTCTTTATTTTTGCTGTATAATTATCAATGAGGGTTTTTAATTTATTCTGCCATGTTATTACTTGATCGTATCTGTATCTGTTAACGTCTATCATTATACTTTAGTTGTTGTCTACGACAAAGGAGGTGTTTCAGCTACAAATTCTATGCACCACCAGTAAGACACTGTGGTTAATTTTTTATCATCTGATACCAGCATAAACGTTTCTTCGGTATCTTTATTTAACACTACAGATACAGTCCCAGAAAAATTATCGGTTGAATAACGCCATGAAAATGTAGTAAATATTATAAATTTTGCAGAACTGAACACTGACAACCTGTACACACCGGTTACTTCTGCGGTATGTTTAATAATGTTATTTTGCGGTGTCCACGTTGATGATCCCGATGATACTGTGTACATGATATTGTTAGTTCGTCCGTGAGGAATTTTAATCAGATTAGTTTTTTGAATGATATTAGGAATTCCACTGACAATATCATTGAGTTTTGTATTAATGTCGGTGAGTTTAATATCAACGGTTGGTGGACTTCCAAAATAATCATTAGTAGTTCTGTTCACGTTTCTGCGAAAATTCATAAATAGTTGTACATGATTAAAAAATTCAGTTCTAAACGCGATCATTCCATCATTGATCGTCGACAACGAAGTTGTCATCGGAATATTGTTATCGTCTACATATTTTTTTGTTGCATCGTCGAGATTATCCTGCGGCTCTCCAATGTTGGTAATTTTATTGTTATTCATGTTAATGACGCCGTTCATTATATCACCGGTTTTTAACAATCGTTCACTTATGCTATCTCGGATCGACGACGGACTAACAACACTAGGAACAAGTTTGCCCTCTTTGTCATATACAGCAATAAGACCTTCTCACGATAATCGATTACGAATAATAATATCGTTGATTGAAATATTACTCGTCTTCAATTTTCCTTCACGGTTTTGAAACACAACAAGTTCGTTTTGATCAACGTTGGCAAGATTGAGCATGTCAGATAATTCATCATTGATCTGTTTTGTTACTCGCTTGAGTAATTCTTCACCTGGTGCTTGTTGGGTTTTAGTTTTAGCTGATCTACCGTAGATGTCTACCATTATATGATTAGCGATTATTTAATGTATATTCATCAAGTACTGCTAGTGCTTCACGGCCACATATTTGTGGATCCGTTAATATTTGTGTTGGTAGCGTTGAATACCAGATTGGAATATTTTGAAATCTACCTACATATTTTAAAAATTCTTTTGGTGGCGCCAAACCATACGAATCAAAATAAATAGTTCCACGTGGATTAATGGCATATGCGACCCAATGAGTACCTGTCCCCGTTGATGAATCAAGATTGATAATACCTGTTTCTGACAGTGTCGGATTTTTTGGTAATTGATCACGCATAAAAACACCTCTAAAATTCTTTATATTTAACTGATTAGCGGCGTTGATAAGATCAAAATTCGATAGTGGAACTATCGTTGACGACGTCATCGTTGAGTCCCTGGAATTCTTAATCCTTTTCCCCAAACGTTGCTTGGTCGAGACCCTGGAAGTCTCAGACCGTGACCTTTTCGTTTCCTTTTTTTTTAATCCCTTTCCTGTTGCTTTCTTTAGAGCCATTCCGGCCGCAGTTCCAACTGCACTAACGCAGCGGCTTTTGCAACAGCTGGAGCGGCTGCGGATATTAATGCTGGGGGAAGCTGCGAGAAGCAGAAATATTCCTCCGGTCTTAATAGCATCCTTAATGGCGTTCACGGAAAGATTTAATCGTATTCCTTTATTGGCGTGTTTAGCTTCGTTGAATCTCTTAAATTGACGTTCGGTCAACGATAGTTTATTTGCACCGGACATTTGATCGTGTTTTAATGTTACTTTTGTTCCACATCGTGATGCCGACGACGATTGTAATCGTTTAATCTGACCCGGGGTCAGACTGACACTAACATGATGATATGACATTTATAGAAAATATACTGATTTAAATCAGCGTTTGCATGTTTCCGACGGGAGCGTCAACGACTCTCATGCGGCCACCAACACTTTCAAGCAACATTGTTTTATCGGATAATATAACGGCGACTGCTCTGTAATTAGGAACATCTCCAACAACTCTGTTAACGCGAGCTAAAAATGTATGTCAACGACAGATTGTCTAAACAAATCCAAATGTTCCAGCGAAAAATAATAAATTGGATATAGCGTTGTAAAATCTAGCTGCGATATTTGTAAACCAGTATCAATATTTTGATCACGTCCCATATACGACATCAGACGATGATACGCACGTGCTACATGATTTAGCTCAAAATTCAACAATATGTCCTCGGAGGGCTCTTGATGTCTATTTATCCGCAGCGAAACTTTGGAAACACCGAGTTATCAAATATCATTGCACTACGCGTTTGATCATTTACTCGTGCAGCATTTTGAAGAGCAACGAATATATGTCGCGGCGCAAAGACACCTTGTTGTGATGCTATCTGCCATGTAAATAAACCATTAATTGCACTTTGAACAGCATCTGTGGTCGTCGTCAACCAAGACAACGTTGACTTGCCGCCTCTGCTCATAAAAGCAAGTAACCGATCTTCTTCAGATATCGCTGGGGTCATTACTGGCATCCACAATGAAAGTTGTGTTAGAATTACTTTACCAGCATCACCGGCGGGTCGCCATATTGCATCATCGTCGGTTGCTTTTCGTACGAGTACAATTGTATGCTTGGCTCTAAAAATAACTTTTCGTACACCTCTACAGAATCAAAAAATATGTGATAGTGGAATCGCGCAAGAAAATCTTCTGTTTCAACCTTGCGACATTGCTCGACGTGATCTAAATCCTAAGTTGAAATCTACATCGACATTAATAATCATACTTTGCACGTCCACGTCGGCGTTTCTGGCAAAGTTTCTTGGTCGTCCTATTTCATACTGGTTGTATTCAGGATGATTAGAAGTATCCTTGGAAAACATCATTGATGGACCAGCTGATCTTGAATAATCGTCGCTGTATCTTGCAAGGCCAAGTATAGTTGTGGCAACGTCAACATATTTTTGAATCGATTCAATATTTCTTCCATCGATCATGCATGTGGCGCTGTCAAATAACGCCATGATGCCGTTGTTGACAAAACCAACACTGACGCCAGCGTCGTATTCGGTATTATCTATTTTTAAAATTTCGTCTTCTACTTCGATGAATGCTTCAGAGGGTAAGAAATATCTACTCGTATCTTGAACCTGTAATTCAATTCGTCCGCGTTGATTTGGCATTCGCGCATCGTAAGAATAATATTGATAATCACGCACAGACTCATCCTTTAGAGCCGGTGCGTCCATGTCAAATGCGGGATCAGATATACGTTTGAACATGTTATGTTATTGGGTATCGTCTAATACGAAGACCACTACCTGCCATCAAACTTGCTGATACATATTTTACCCCTCTTCAGCTAACTCTGTAAGTTTTTGATTTGCAGCTTGATTTATTACTTTACTAACACTTGCAGACATCGCTTCAGTGCTGGGTAATTTTACCGGTGGCTGAGATTTTCGTCGTATTAATCGTGCTAGTCTATCCTTGATGGCAGAAAATACTTTACCGGCGACGTCACCAACAGTACTAATACCTTTTTCACGAATAACGTCGATAGCTTTCATGCCTAATTGCTTTGTAATCGGTATTGCTTTTGGGGCTATCCTCGAAAATAAACCCTTAACAACATCACCGAATCCATCTCCGTAAAATGTTTCGTATACTAGTAATCTTGAATTTACCACCCTGACCATGATTGGTCTACGTTGATTAGCGTGTATGATCATCTATTATAATAATTAATTATTTAACTGCTTAGCCAGTAACTGGCGACCTTGGCACGCTAGTGCTAGTCGCTATAATAATCATCGGTAATTTCATTAATGAGAGACCGATACACGTTAATGTCCATAACGCCGCCGTTAAATAATCGTTGACAAATGGATGTGATTTCGTTAATAATTTCTGGAGAATTATTATCAGCTCGTTTTCCACCAACAAGAACTTCTAATCTGTCTACGTCAGCTACAACACTGTTAGGACAAGTAACAAGACCACTTCCTCGAGCATTAATACCACTTCCAGTAGCGCCTTTATCATCTGGAGATCCATCTGGGGAATGAAATATTTTATCGCTGGATGATGTGGATAATTTTTCTTGTGGTTGTCGTTGTCTTATTGATGATAGTCGTTGTCGTCGGTGTTGTGTTCGTTGTTCTCGTTCTTTTTGTTGTTGTTCCAGTTCTTTTTGTTGTTGTTCTCTTTGTCGTTGTAAAAAATAGATATAGTTCTTCTATTGATGATTGCGGATGCTTTATGTGTTCATCTATTGCCTGAAGATATTCCATATAATTTGGATTATCGCCTCGAACTTGATCAACGTCATAGTATATGCGAAATATCCATTTGTACCAATTTTCGCGACTTACAAAATCATCAGCATATTCAGATTTTAAAAATCGTACTCGATCATTATAACCATTAACAGCAATAAAAGCTAAACTTTCAATATTTTGAAAATTTTTAATATAATTAATAGCATCTTCGGTGAATTTATTAGACATATTAACCCTGACTCGTACTTGTTCTGATTCTTGCTGAGTAACATCTTCCGCTTGGTCTTCTTTCTTGGGTATTTCCGGGGTTGGCATCGCAGTAGCTATTTTCTCCGGAAGTTCTCGTAAATTGTTTTTTGTTTTTTTTAGTTCGCTCCACTATTTTTTTAGTTTGTTTTGCTGTCTCCGCTAACACAGGAACAATGCCTTTAGTGGCATATTTATTCTGAGAACAACAACTAGAAACCTGTCGGTATCGCAGCAAGGTGGAGAAAACCAGATTCATCATGTACTAAGCACGTGTCAGCGATGTATTTTGTTGGTATCACGTGACTACCGCGTTGACCTGTGCTCTCCGCTTGTTAAATCTGTTGTTTTTTTTTTCAAGCTGCTGCAGCATTTACAGATTTCTGGTCGTTGTTTCCAGAATAAATATTTTTAGAAGTTTATGTTCTTTTATTTTCTATAAATATTACGTGAATTTCATTTATATGTTCGATTTGTTTTCCTACAGCAACATTAGAAATGGCTAAATGTTGATATCACGTGACTATTTGAACGCTGAAGTCATTGACATGTGGCGTCGGGTCACAATTAGTACTTCCAGTTCAGTACCCACGAATGTAGTTCTAGTCTATTTTTAGAACATTTTTTCCTCTCTCATTTTGGTGGTGATAGAAGAGTTTTATTGGTACATTTTTGGTAGGGATTTAAAGGTAATTGTTTGTTCTTGAGAATATGAGCTTATGGTGTGGTTGTCTGTGTGTATTTCGGCGACAGGGCACAGTGAGTAATAAGGCCTTGGTTGATGATCCTGAAGTGAAATCTGTGTTCCATTGCATGGTGCTTTGTTTACAATCCAGCCTCTCAAAAACATGCTGGTGAACCTTTGACAAGAACTTCACCGTGAAGTTATCTTTGAAGGTAATTTTGAATAACATATGATTTGTATTGATTGTCACACAGTGGAAAGTTCAGTACTGAGAAACAAATGTAGAGAATATATAGTAATATTAATTGCGTTCTATGGCCTGTCAGGGCAGTATTGACTAAACTTTAAATTGCTATAAAATTTTTACTATTAACGATAGACACATGAAATGTTCACACCTTGTGTATATTGACTGTAACAATTAGAAAATATAATTAAAATTTTAAAAATTTAATTTAAGTTTTTTAAAATTAATTTAAAAATAATTTAAAAATGAATTTTTTCGATATAAATTCACAGAAATGGTATCTGTTGGAGATGACATTCATAATTATTAGCAGCAATGTATTCCTATACCATATATACAAGTTGCAATGGAGGATTTGTTTTCAAAGCCTGTCAGCGAAAATATCTTTAAATTTAGTGCCAGCACATAATAGTGATTGTAGAATATGGATGGATGGATGGATGGATGTGTTGAGTAAGAAGGAGAAAAGAAAGAAAGTGGTCTTTATTTTAGTAGACCATGCTGGTATGACAGTGCTGTCTTAAATACATTCCTTCCTTCCTTCCTTCTCTCAGCTAGGTTCTTTCCGGGATTTTCCCGGATTCTTCCTCCACCATTGATACTAGCCGCCATGTATAGCCTATCTTGTGCTGAAAAATGGAGTTAAACCCTACAACAGCAACAACATAATTTGTAGTGTACATAGTATAATAATTACATAATTTGTACTGTATTTAGTACAACAATTACATAATTTGTACTGTAATTAGTATAGTAATTACATAACCCTTTACTATGACACTCATAAACCATTTAAATAAAGTCATTTGTTTTACTTTTGTAAATAAGTAAGATAAATGAAAGGCATGATTCCTTCAATAATACCGTTGTTTTTCTGTCATCATTGAAAATTTAATACTTAATTTAATACACTGCACTTAATTTCTGTTGAATTATTGGATAGTTTAAGAGATTCCATCCACAAGTTAACTTTAAAGAGATTATGTGGTTTCAAAACAAGCCGTAAAGACGGCGAGGCTAACTGTAATCTTCATCAAATTTATTACTCGGTATTAAGTATTTGGATCCCGAATGCATTTAATATACGAACTGACAAAAAATTTATGAATCATTCGCATTCTTGTAGTTAAATTTAACCATTTCGTTACTACATATATTGATTGAATATTGAAGTAACCTTGAAAAGGGTGTAATTGACATCTCTCGACAACACTGAGCGGGCACCTGTTGAGCGCTTTTCATAGCGACTAGATTCCATAGTTACTACATTGTCTGAGCATAAAAGTGAAGTCGTGGTCAAATTTTGAAAGTTTAGATCCTAAAGCTGCTCCCAGTTTTGGCATTATTTATTACTTTGTATCTTTACATACTCTTTAAGTTTCAACAATCTTTGTGTTTAGACCGTTTCCTGACTATGAGGCCAAGATTCTCGAAGCCCATGACTAATCACAAAAAGTGACACATGGCTATGTTAAAATTAACTGGAGACTTCACGTGTTTATAGTGACTGTTCCTGCTCAATTGCAAGTATTTTGTAACTTCGATCAGAGGCAATAAACAGGTAGTCCCATTATTAATAGTCGACTTTCAATGCAGTTTATTTATCTGAACAATATATGCAAACAGACCTTTGAGAATGAGCACACAGTCTCTGGTGTAGGACGGTAATATATTGCATCTGAGTGAAATAGATAAACGATGCTGTCAGTCCGAATCGATAGCAAAACCTTAAGACTTAAACAAGTTTTAGCTTTCTTTGTTTGGCTTTTTCTTCTGTACTTTGGTTTGATATTTGATATGTGATATTTTCTACGACACTAGCTCTTTCGTTTTGCTTTGTTTTGGATGTTTGGTTATTTGTAGCGCTCTGATTCCTTGATTGTTCATAATATGTGATGGCGATATTGATTTTTGCAAGTATCTAATGGGTACATGTGCTTATTTGTTGTTTTCACAGTTTTAGTTGTCATCTTATTTGGTTAGGCATTTCTGTCTGCCACATCTTTTATCAATACATCCCTCATATGTCTTAGAAAAATCTACAGTATTGCTTAAGGAAGTCCGTTTTTGTACGGTGCAGCTGTAAATAAGGTGATCATTACATTAGGACGTCATTTATAAGAAGTCACTTTTTACAAATGTGTATTGTAGGGGTATGAACTCTGGGATTAGACGTAAAATAATATGGTTGCGACTTCCATCTTTAATTAAAACTGAAAGAGAAAAGTTTGCATACAATATTAAAAATTGTAATAATTGCAATAACAGTCAAGTGACAAGTTAGTGAAAAGTATACGAGATTGTAAAATCTCTAGCCATTACGACCTGACAGGCTTTCTGTTTCTGAAAACCCATATTTCATTCGTCACGGTATACTTTTCGTGCAGTTGATAAAAGGTGTTTATCATCTTCAATCTGTCTAATTCTGACGAATTGTTATATAGCTATTAGTTTATGAACAATCAATGACAAATTACTCCCATACTCTACTATATAATGACAATAACTTTTCGATTGATATTCATATGTTTGTAGCGCACAAAAATGCATACCACTCTATTCATTGTCAAAGCGTTTTTGTTTCCTTGGACCTTTAATAATATAAAATCATCATTTTTTGTTTTTAAACAAATGTTAAATACTCCAAGGTGATAAACCATAATAACTCTATACTATGGTCATTAAACTAATTAGAATAGCCAGATAAACGCTGCATCATGGATTTCGGATCATTTATACTAATTAGAATAGACAAATAAACGCTGCATAATGGATTTCGGGTCATTTATACTACTTAGGACAGACAGATGCATGCTAAATATGGTATTTCTGGTATTTATACTTATTAGAATGGGCAGATACACGCTGTATATATTTTTGGTCATATATACCAATTAGAATAGTCCAAAACATGCAGCAAAATGGATTTCGGATCGTTTATACTAATTAGAATAGTTAGACACGCGTTAAAAGTGTATTTCTGGTAATTTATACTAATTAGAAATTGGTCAGATATACGCTTCATATGGGATTTCAATTCACTGATTACAGCTGGAATACAGTCAATAGATACACGCTACAAATGTGGTTTCGGACTGTGTGTATTACACCTAATGGATGCAGAGAGAAGTTACATAAATGTCATCTGTGTTACGTGTCTAGGCTCGTACAAAAGTAACAAGAAATGAGTGAAGACAACAAGTTTTGTAAAATTTAACAAATAATTTATTTCCCTAGAAAAACAAGGTAATAATGAAAAAAGAACTTACGGTTTTTGAATTATATCCATAAATAATCCAAGAATTAAAAAATCGAAGTGCTATCAATGAAAAGTCCTAAATGAATCTGAGTTAGAGTCCCGGTGAAATTCCAAGATGGAAGGCGATGACGTAAGCCGTAACCTTCAAAGTGTTGTTGTGTCACCAGTTCCTTGTTGAATCACAGAAAGTAATATTCCAGTTTAGAATTCATGAATAAATTTCGATAAATGCCTTTGTCCAAGAATTCTGATGAGCACTAGTATTTTCCAGGGAAAGAATCAATAATTTCAAAAAATAATAAAATTCAACTCAAACTGGTCACAACAAAACACCTTTAGGTGTCAAAGATTTAGAACCCAACTGGCTAGTTCTTCTCAACAAAACGGTTATACAGTACGTTAAGACGCAAAACAGATTCCCGTATGAGGGTCACGTGGTCACCTTCTAGAACACGTAGAATATTTTTTACATGCGAATTATCACGTACTCTAGGTATGGTCTTGATTCCACTGAATGAATCTTACTCTTAGAATGAATAAAAGAATATAAAAAAGTTGTTTACCAGAACTCTGTCTGATTTCTGAATCAAGGTCAGAAACTAGATACAATATTTCAACTACTGGTTGTTTATCAGGTCAAACAGAACTGAACTGAATTTCTAAAAAAAATATTAAATCCAGTAGACAACGTTATCATTACAATAACATGTAATGGAATAAAATAAAATAAAAATAAAATAAATTTAAAACTAACAAACAAGTAATTAAATTACATATACATAACATCTGTGAAAGCTCAATTTAAAGTCTGTCTAAACATGCTATCTATATTATGTGTGAAAACTCATTTTAAAGTCTGTTTATACATGATGTATGTGTTATGTGTGAAAATTAATTATAAAGTCTATAAACAGGACATCTATGCTATTTGTGAAAAGTCATTTAAAGCATATGTGTGTGTGTGTGTGTGTGTGTGTGTGTGTGTGTGTGTGTGTGTGTTGGTACATTAGAAACGTCACAGGGCATCAGACAGACTTCAGAGCGTAACATCTTTACCCAAAATATTTTAATTATGTTTTGTTTGCATTTAAACGTCAATTGTGTGGCCTTGGTATACTTGTAGTCAAGTTCGGCAACCTACGCTACATCTATTCGCTATTTCTCCATCATTTTCAAAAATATTCTGTCAAGTTGAAATTGCTGCTTTAAACGATTTCTTTTATTATATTTAGTTAAGAGTGTTTCCACGAACATTTTGTACCGTGTGTAGTAGAGTGTAACAGAGATACGATAATACATGGGTCAAGCTGACAATCGAGTAAGGAACAGGGCATTGCGGTTCAGTTACTGACAATTTGAACGATTCATGTAGAAACTATTTAAAAAAAAACATTACTTGAAGCCTAACTTTATCTGGAGTTGGTTTATTGGCTTTATTTGATAGTAGCTCCTCTTTGATTACATAAAAGTATGCTAAAGGATATCTGGTCTTGA